>CALYDE020000827.1:138532-213532 GCA_944472155.2 Trichobilharzia szidati
TTGTGCTACTACCACTACTAATAGTAATACTACTACTACTACTACTAGTACTACTACTACCACGAGTACTACTACTAGTACTACTACTACTTCTTTTAGTACTACTATTACTAGTGCTACTACTACTAATAGTAATACTACTACTACTACTATTACTAATACTACTAGTACTACTACTATTGCAAGTACTACTACTACTTGTACTACTTCTAGTACTACTACTACTAGTAATATTGCTACAAATAATACTACTAGTACTACTTCTACTACTAGTACTACTACTAGTACCACTACTAGTACTACTAATACTACTACTACTAGCACTAATACTACTAATTTAAGTACTACTACTACTAGTGCTACTACTACTACTACTAGTAATACTACAACTACTACTACTACTACTACTAGTACTAATATTATTACTACTACTACTACTAGTAATATTACTACTACTATTATTAATACTACTACTACTGCTACTACTACTAGTAATACTACCACTACTACTAGTACTACCACTACTGCTGCTAGTAATACTACTACTACTATTACTACTAGTAATACTAATACTACTACTACTACTAATACTACCACTACTTCTACTAGTACTACTAGTACTATCACTACTACTACTAGTACTACTATTACTTCTACTAGTACTACTAATTCTACTAGTACTACTACTACTAGTACTACTACTACTACTTGCACTACTACTACTAGTACTACTACTACTAGTACTACTACTACTAGTACTACTACTAGTACTACTAATACTACTACTAATACTAGTACTACTAGTATTACTACTACTAGTACTACTACTTCTACTACTAGTACTACAACTACTACTACTAGTACTACTACTACTACTGCTAGTAATACTATTACTACTATTACTAGTAGTAATACTAATACTACTACTACTACTACTAATACTACCACTACTTCTACTAGTACTACTATTACTACTAGTACTACTACTATTACTACTAGTACTACTATTACTTCTACTAGTACTACTAATTCTACTAGTACTACTACTACTACTAGTACAACTACTACTACTACTTGCACTACTACTACTAGTACTACTACTACTAGTACTACTAATACTACTACTACTACTAGTACTACTAGTATTACTACTACTAATACTACTACTTCTACTACTAGTACTACAACTACTACTACTAGTACTATTACTACTACTACTAGTACTACTACTACTACCACTACTACTAGTACTGCTAGTACTTCTACTACTACTAATATTAGTACTAATACTATTGGTACTACTAATAATACTAGAACTAATACTAGTACTACTACTACTACTACGAGTACTACTACTGCTACTACTAATGCAACTACCACTACTACTACTTCTGGTACTAATACTACGACTAGCACTAATAATTCTAGTACTACTACTACTAATACTACTAGTACTACTACTACTACTACTAGTAATACTACTCATACTACTACTAGTACTAGTACTACTACTACTACTACTACTAGTACTACTACTCATACTACTACTAGTACTATTACTACTACTACTAGTACTACTACTACTAGTACTACTAATACTACTTTAATACTACTACTACTAGTGCTACTACTACTACTAGTAATACTACTACTACTACTAGTACTGCTAGTACTACTACTAATAGTATTACTACTAGTAATACTAATGCTACTATTACTACTAGTAATACCACTACTACTACTAGTACTGCTACCACTACTTCTATTACTATTACTACTAGTAATACTAATGCTACTATTACTACTAGTACTACTACTATTTTAGTACTATTACTACTAGTGATACTACTACTACTAGTAATACTACTACTAATATTAGTACTACTACTACTAGTAATAATACTACTAATAGTACTACTAATTCCAGTAGTACTACTACTACTAGTACTACTACTACTACTAGTACTACTACTAATAGTAATACTAGTACTACTACTACTAGTACTAATACTACTACTTCTAGTACTACTACTACTAGTGCTACTACTACTACTAGTACTACTACTACTAGTACTACTACTACTACTACCAATACTACTAGTGTTACTAGTACTAATACTACTACTACTAGTACTTGTACTACTACTACTACTACTAGTACTTGTACTACTACTACTAGTACTACTACTAGTACTAATACTAATGCTACTACTAGTACTACTACTAATACTACTACTACTACTAGTACTACTACTACTTCTGGTACTGATACTACTAGTGATACTACTACTACTAGTACTACTACTACTAGTATTACTACTAATACTAATACTACTAGTACTACTAGTACTGATTCTACTACTACTAACACTACTACTACTACTACTAGTGCTACTAGTACTACTACTACTATTATTACTACTACTACTACTACCGCTACGACTAGTACTACTAGTACTAATACTATTACTACTACTACTAGTATTACTAGTACTGGTACTACTACTACTACTAGTACTAATGCTAGTACTCCTACTACTACTACTACTAGTACTACTACTACTACTAGTACTACTTCTACTAATACTACTAGTACTACTACTACTACTAGTACTGTTACTACTACTACTAGTATTAATACTACTACTTCTACTACTAGTTCTACTAGTACTACTACTACTACTACTAGTACTAATACTACTACTAGTAGTACTACTAGTACTACTACTACTACTTGTACTACTACTAATAATACTACTAATACTACTACTACTACTAGTACTACTACTAGTACTGCTAATATTACTAGTACTACTACTACTAGTACTACTACTATTAACACTACTCGTACTACTACTACTACTAGTACTACTACTACTCTTAGTACTACTACTACTACTACTAGTACTAATACTACTACTACTTCTAGTAATACTACTACTACTACTAGTACTACTACTACTAGTACTTGTACTACTACTACTAGTAATACTACTTCTTTTAGTACTACTACTACTTGTGCTACTACCACTACTACTAGTAATAATACTACTACTAGTACTACTACTACCACGAGTACTACTACTAGTACTACTACTACTTCTTTTAGTACTACTATTACTAGTGCTACTACTACTAATAGTAATACTACTACTACTATTACTAATACTACTAGTACTACTACTATTGCAAGTACTACTACTACTTGTACTACTTCTAGTACTACTACTACTAGTAATATTGCTACAAATAATACTACTAGTACTACTACTACTAGTAGTACTACTACTAGTACCACTACTAGTACTACTAATACTACTACTACTAGCACTAATACTAATAATTTAAGTACTACTACTACTAGTGCTACTGCTACTACTACTAGTAATACTACAACTACTAGTACTACTACTACTACTAGTACTAATATTATTACTACTACTACTACTAGTAATATTACTACTACTATTATTAATACTACTACTACTGCTACTACTACTACTACTAGTAATACTACCACTACTACTAGTACTACTACTACTACTGCTAGTAATACTACTACTACTATTACTACTAGTAATACTAATACTACTACTACTACTAATACTACCACTACTTCTACTAGTACTACTAGTACTACCACTACTACTACTAGTACTACTATTACTTCTACTAGTACTACTAATTCTACTAGTACTACTACTACTAGTACTACTACTACTACTTGCACTACTACTACTAGTACTACTACTACTAGTACTACTACTACTAGTACTACTACTAGTACTACTAATACTACTACTAATACTAGTACTACTAGTATTACTACTACTAGTACTACTACTTCTACTACTAGTACTACAACTACTACTACTAGTACTACTACTACTACTGCTAGTAATACTATTACTACTATTACTAGTAGTAATACTAATACTACTACTACTACTACGAATACTACCACTACTTCTACTAGTACTACTATTACTACTAGTACTACTACTATTACTACTAGTACTACTACTATTACTACTAGTACTACTATTACTTCTACTAGTACTACTAATTCTACTAGTACTACTACTACTACTAGTACAACTACTACTACTACTTGCACTACTACTACTAGTACTACTACTACTAGTACTACTAATACTACTACTACTACTAGTACTACTAGTATTACTACTACTAATACTACTACTTCTACTACTAGTACTACAACTACTACTACTAGTACTATTACTACTACTACTAGTACTACTACTACTACCACTACTACTAGTACTGCTAGTACTCCTACTACTACTAATACTAGTACTACTACTATTGGTACTACTAATACTACTAGTAGTAATACTAGTACTACTACTACTGCTACGAGTACTACTACTACTACTACTAATGCAACTACCACTACTACTACTACTGGTACTAATACTACGACTAGCACTAATAATTCTAGTACTACTACTACTAATACTACTAGTACTACTACTACTACTACTACTAGTAATACTACTCATACTACTACTAGTACTATTACTACTACTACTACTAGTACTACTACTCATACTACTACTAGTACTATTACTACTACTACTAGTACTACTACTACTAGTACTACTAATACTACTTTAATACTACTACTACTAGTGCTACTACTAATACTAGTAATACTACTACTACTACTAGTACTGCTAGTACTACTACTAATAGTATTACTACTAGTAATACTAATGCTACTATTACTACTAGTAATACCACTACTACTACTAGTACTGCTACCACTACTTCTATTACTATTACTACTAGTAATACTAATGCTACTATTACTACTAGTACTACTACTATTTTAGTACTATTACTACTAGTGATACTACTACTACTACTAGTAATACTACTACTACTATTAGTACTACTACTACTAGTAATAATACTACTAATAGTACTACTAATTCCAGTAGTACTACTACTACTACTAGTACTACTACTACTACTACTAGTACTACTACTAATAGTAATACTAGTACTACTAATACTAGTACTACTACTACTACTTCTAGTACTACTACTACTAGTGCTACTACTACTACTAGTACTACTACTACTAGTACTACTACTACTACCAATACTACTAGTGTTACTAGTGCTAATACTACTACTACTAGTACTTGTACTAATACTACTAATACTACTACTACTAATACTAATGCTACTACTAGTACTACTACTAATACTACTACTAGTACTACTACTACTACTAGTACTACTACTACTACTTCTGGTACCACTACTACTAGTGCTACTACTACTACTAGTACTACTACTACTACTAGTACTTATTCTACTACTACTAGTACTGCTACTACTACTACTAGTGCTACTAGTACTACTAATACTACTAGTACTACTACTACTATTACCACTACGACTAGTACTACCAGTATTAATACTACTAATACTACTACTAGTATTACTACGACTGGTAATACTACTAGTACTACTAGTACTAATACTAGTACTACTACTACTATTAATACTACTAATACTACTACTACTACTAGTACTCCTACTAATACTACTAGTAGTACTACTACTAGTACTGTTACTACTATTACTACTACTAGTACTACTAGTACTACTACTACTACTAATACTAATACTACTACTACCACTACTACTACTACTAGTAGTACTACTAGTATTACTAATAATACTAGTACTACTACTTCTAGTAATAATACTACTACTAGTACTACAACTACTACTACTACTACTAGTACTACTACTATTGCAAATACTACTACTACTAGTACTACTACTATTAACACTACTCGTAGTACTACTACTACTACTAGTACTAATACTACTCTTTGTACTACTAATACTACTAGTACTAATACTACTACTACTTCTAGTAATACTACTACTACTACTAGTACTACTACTACTAGTACTTGTAGTACTACTACTAGTACTATTACTACTAATAATACTTCTAGTACTATTACTACTACTACTAGTACTACTACTACTAGTAGTATTAATTATACTACTAGTACTACTACTACTACTACTATTACTACTACTACTACTAGTACTACTACTACTTTTAGTACTACTACTACTTGTGCTACTACCACTACTACTAGTAATACTACTACTACTACTACTAGTACTCTTACTACCACGAGTACTACTACTAGTACTACTTCTACTACTTTTAGTACTACTATTACTAGTGCTACTACTACTAATAGTAATACTACTACTTCTACTATTACTAATACTACTAGTACTACTACTATTGCAAGTACTACTACTACTTGTACTACTTCTAGTACTACTACTACTAGTAATATTACTACTAATAATACTACTAGTACTACTACTACTACTACTAGTACTACTACTAGTACCACTACTAGTAATACTAATACTACTACTACTAGCACTAATACTACTAATTTAAGTACTACTACTACTAGTGCTACTACTACTACTAGTAATACTACTACTACTATTAGTACTACTACTACTAGTAATAATACTACTAGTACTACTACTACTACTACTAGTACTACTACTAGTACCACTACTAGTAATACTAATACTACTACTACTAGCACTAATACTACTAATTTAAGTACTACTACTACTAGTACTACTACTACTACTAGTACTACTACTAATAGTAATACTAGTACTACTACTACTAGTACTACTACTACTACTTCTAGTACTACTACTACTAGTGCTACTACTACTACTAGTACTACTACTACTAGTACTACTACTACTACTACCAATACTACTAGTGTTACTAGTACTAATACTACTACTACTAGTACTTGTACTACTACTACTAGTACTACTACTACTACTAATACTAATGCTACTACTAGTACTACTACTAATAGTACTACTACTACTACTACTAGTACTACTACTACTTCTGGTACTACTACTACTAGTGCTACTACTACTACTAGTACTACTACTACTAGTATTACTACTAATACTAATACTTCTAGTACTACTAGTACTACTAGTACTGATTCTACTACTACTAACACTACTACTACTACTACTAGTGCTACTAGTACTACTACTATTATTATTACTACTACTACTACTACCGCTACGACTAGTACTACTAGTACTAATACTATTACTACTACTACTAGTATTACTAGTACTGGTACTACTACTACTACTAGTACTAATGCTAGTACTCCTACTACTACTACTAGTACTACTACTACTACTAGTACTACTTCTACTAATACTACTAGTACTACTACTACTACTAGTACTGTTACTACTACTACTAGTATTAATACTACTACTTCTACTACTAGTTCTACTAGTACTACTACTACTACTACTAGTACTAATACTACTACTACTAGTAGTACTACTAGTACTACTACTACTACTACTTGTACTACTACTACTAATACTACTAATACTACTACTACTACTAGTACTACTACTAGTACTGCTAATATTACTAGTACTACTACTACTAGTACTACTACTATTAACACTACTCGTACTACTACTACTACTACTAGTACTACTACTACTCTTAGTACTACTACTACTACTAGTACTAATGCTACTACTACTTCTAGTAATAATACTACTACTACTAGTACTACTACTACTAGTACTTGTACTACTACTACTAGTACTATTACTACTAATAATACTTCTAGTACTACTACTACTACTAGTACTACTACTACTACTAGTATTAATTATACTACTAGTACTACTACTACTACTAGTACTACTACTACTACTACTAGTACTACTACTACTTTTAGTACTACTACTACTTGTGCTACTACCACTACTAATAGTAATACTACTACTACTACTACTAGTACTACTACTACCACTAGTACTACTACTAGTACTACTACTACTTCTTTTAGTACTACTATTACTAGTGCTACTACTACTAATAGTAATACTACTACTACTACCATTACTAATACTACTAGTACTACTACTATTGCAAGTACTACTACTAATTGTACTACTTCTAGTACTACTACTACTAGTAATATTGCTACAAATAATACTACTAGTACTACTACTACTACTAGTACTACTACTAGTACCACTACTAATACTACTAATACTACTACTACTAGCACTAATACTACTAATTTAAGTACTACTACTACTAGTGCTACTACTACTAATACTAGTAATACTACAACTACTAGTACTACTACTACTACTACTAGTACTAATATTATTACTACTACTACTACTAGTAATATTACTACTACTATTATTAATACTACTACTACTGCTACTACTACTACTACTAGTAATACTACCACTACTACTAGTACTACTACTACTACTGCTAGTAATACTACTACTACTATTACTAATAGTAATACTAATACTACTACTACTACTAATACTACCACTACTTCTACTAGTACTACTAGTACTACTACTACTACTACTAGTACTACTATTACTTCTACTAGTACTACTAATTCTACTAGTACTACTACTACTACTACTAGTACTACTAATACTACTTGCACTACTACTACTAGTACTACTACTACTAGTACTACTACTAGTACTACTAATACTACTACTAATACTAGTACTACTACTTCTACTACTAGTACTACAACTACTACTACTAGTACTACTACTACTACTGCTAGTAATACTACTACTACTATTACTAGTAGTAATACTAATACTACTACTACTACTAATACTACCACTACTTCTACTAGTACTACTATTACTACTAGTACTACTACTATTACTACTAGTACTACTATTACTTCTACTAGTACTACTACTAATACTTGTACAACTACTACTACTACTTGCACTACTACTACTAGTACTACTACTACTAGTACTACTACTAGTACTACTAATACTACTACTACTCTTAGTACTACTAGTATTACTACTACTAGTACTACTACTTCTACTACTAGTACTACAACTACTACTACTAGTACTATTACTACTACTACTAGTACTACTACTACTACCACTAATATTAGTACTGCTAGTACTCCTACTACTACTAATACTAGTACTACTACTATTGGTACTACTAATACTACTAGTAGTAATACTAGTACTACTACTACTGCTACGAGTACTACTACTGCTACTACTAATGCAACTACCACTACTACTACTACTGGTACTAATACTACGACTAGCACTAATAATTCTAGTACTACTACTACTAATATTACTAGTACTACTACTACTACTACTATTACTAGTAATACTACTCATACTACTACTAGTACTATTACTACTAATACTACTACTACTAGTACTACTACTCATACTACTACTAGTACTATTACTACTACTACTAGTACTACTACTACTAGTACTACTAATACTACTTTAATACTACTACTACTAGTGCTACTACTAATACTAGTAATACTACTACTACTACTAGTACTGCTAGTACTACTACTAATAGTATTACTACTAGTAATACTAATGCTACTATTACTACTAGTACTACTACTATTTTAGTACTATTACTACTAGTGATACTACTACTACTACTAGTAATACTACTACTACTATTAGTATTACTACTACTAGTAATAATACTACTAATAGTGCTACTAATTCCAGTAGTACTACTACTACTAGTACTACTACTACTACTAATAGTAATACTAGTACTACTACTACTAGTACTACTACTACTACTTCTAGTACTACTACTACTAGTGCTACTACTACTACTAGTACTACTACTACTAGTACTACTACTACTACTACCAATACTACTAGTGTTACTAGTACTAATACTACTAATACTAGTACTTGTACTACTACTACTAGTACTACTACTACTACTAATACTAGTACTACTACTACCACGAGTACTACTACTAGTACTACTACTACTTCTTTTAGTACTACTATTACTAGTGCTACTACTACTAATAGTAATACTACTACTACTACTTGTACTACTTCTAGTACTACTACTACTAGTAATATTGCTACAAATAATACTACTAGTACTACTACTACTACTAGTACTACTACTAGTACCACTACTAGTACTACTAATACTACTACTACTAGCACTAATACTACTAATTTAAGTACTACTACTACTAGTGCTATTACTACTAATACTAGTAATACTACAACTACTAGTACTACTACTACTACTACTACTAGTACTAATATTATTACTACTACTACTACTAGTAATATTACTACTACTATTATTAATACTACTACTACTGCTACTACTACTACTACTAGTAATACTACCACTACTACTAGTACTACTACTACTACTGCTAGTAATACTACTACTACTATTACTACTAGTAATACTAATACTACTACTACTACTAATACTACCACTACTTCTACTAGTACTACTAGTACTACTACTACTACTAGTACTACTATTACTTCTACTAGTACTACTAATTCTACTAGTACTAATACTACTACTACTAGTACTACTACTACTACTTGCACTACTACTACTAGTAATACTACTACTAGTACTACTACTAGTACTACTAATACTACTACTAATACTAGTACTACTAGTATTACTACTACTAGTACTACTACTTCTACTACTAGTACTACAATTACTACTACTAGTACTACTAATACTACTGCTAGTAATACTACTACTACTATTACTAGTAGTAATACTAATACTACTACTACTACTAATACTACCACTACTTCTACTAGTACTACTATTACTACTAGTACTACTACTATTACTACTAGTACTACTATTACTTCTACTAGTACTACTAATTCTACTAGTACTACTACTACTACTAGTACAACTACTACTACTATGTGCACTACTACTACTAGTACTACTACTACTAGTACTACTACTAGTACTACTAATACTACTACTACTACTAGTACTACTAGTATTACTACTACTAGTACTACTACTTCTACTACTAGTACTACAACTACTACTACTAGTACTATTACTACTACTACTAGTACTACTACTACTACCACTACTACTAGTACTGCTAGTACTCCTACTACTACTAATACTAGTACTACTACTATTGGTACTACTAATACTACTAGTAGTAATACTAGTACTACTACTACTGCTACGAGTACTACTACTGCTACTACTAATGCAACTACCACTACTACTACTACTGGTACTAATACTACGACTAGCACTAATAATTCTAGTACTACTACTACTAATACTACTAGTACTACTACTACTACTACTATTACTAGTAATACTACTCATACTACTACTAGTACTATTACTACTACTACTACTACTACTACTAGTACTAATACTCATACTACTACTAGTACTATTACTACTACTACTAGTACTACTAATACTACTTTAATACTACTACTACTAGTGCTACTACTACTACTAGTAATACTACTACTACTACTAGTACTGCTAGTACTACTACTAATAGTATTACTACTAGTAATACTAATGCTACTATTACTACTAGTACTACTACTATTTTAGTACTATTACTACTAGTGATACTACTACTACTACTAGTAATACTACTACTAATATTAGTACTACTACTACTAGTAATAATACTACTAATAGTACTACTAATTCCAGTAGTACTACTACTACTACTAGTACTACTACTACTAGTACTACTACTAATAGTAATACTAGTACTACTACTACTAGTACTACTACTACTACTTCTAGTACTACTACTACTAGTGCTACTACTACTACTAGTACTACTACTACTAGTACTACTACTACTACTACCAATACTACTAGTGTTACTAGTACTAATACTACTAATACTAGTACTTGTACTACTACTACTAGTACTACTACTACTACTAATACTAATGCTACTACTAGTACTACTACTAATACTACTACTAGTACTACTACTACTACTAGTACTACTACTACTACTTCTGGTACCACTACTACTAGTGCTACTACTACTACTAGTACTACTACTATTAGTATTACTACTAATACTAATACTACTAGTACTACTACTACTACTAGTACTTATTCTACTACTACTAGTACTGCTACTACTAATACTAGTGCTACTAGTACTACTAATACTACTAGTACTACTACTACTATTACCACTACGACTAGTACTACCAGTATTAATACTACTAATACTACTACTAGTATTACTACGACTGGTAATACTACTAGTACTACTAGTACTAATACTAGTACTACTACTACTATTAATACTACTACTACTAGTACTCCTACTAATACTACTAGTAGTACTACTACTAGTACTGTTTCTACTATTACTACTACTAGTTCTACTAGTACTACTACTTCTACTACTAATACTAATACTACTACTACCACTACTACTGCTACTAGTAGTACTACTAGTATTACTAATAATACTAGTACTACTACTTCTAGTAATAATACTACTACTAGTACTACAACTACTACTACAACTACTAGTACTACTACTATTGAAATACTACTACTACTAGTACTACTACTATTAAAACTACTCGTAGTACTACTACTACTACTAGTACTAATTCTACTCTTTGTACTACTACTACTACTAGTACTAATACTACTACTACTTCTAGTAATACTACTACTACTACTAGTACTACTACTACTAGTACTTGTACTACTACTACTAGTACTATTACTACTAATAATACTTCTAGTACTACTACTACTACTACTAGTACTACTACTACTACTAGTATTAATTATACTACTAGTACTACTACTACTACTACTATTACTAGTAATACTACTCATACTACTACTAGTACTATTACTACTAATACTACTACTACTAGTACTACTACTCATACTACTACTAGTACTATTACTACTACTACTAGTACTACTACTACTAGTACTACTAATACTACTTTAATACTACTACTACTAGTGCTACTACTAATACTAGTAATACTACTACTACTACTAGTACTGCTAGTACTACTACTAATAGTATTACTACTAGTAATACTAATGCTACTATTACTACTAGTACTACTACTATTTTAGTACTATTACTACTAGTGATACTACTACTACTACTAGTAATACTACTACTACTGTTAGTATTACTACTACTAGTAATAATACTACTAATAGTGCTACTAATTCCAGTAGTACTACTACTACTACTAGTACTACTACTACTACTACTAGTACTACTACTAATAGTAATACTAGTACTACTACTACTAGTACTACTACTACTACTTCTAGTACTACTACTACTAGTGCTACTACTACTACTAGTACTGCTACTACTAGTACTACTACTACTACTACCAATACTACTAGTGTTACTAGTACTAATACTACTAATACTAGTACTTGTACTACTACTACTAGTACTACTACTACTACTAATACTAGTACTACTACTACCACGAGTACTACTACTAGTACTACTACTACTTCTTTTAGTACTACTATTACTAGTGCTACTACTACTAATAGTAATACTACTACTACTACTATTACTAATGCTACTAGTACTACTACTATTGCAAGTACTACTACTACTTGTACTACTTCTAGTACTACTACTACTAGTAATATTGCTACAAATAATACTACTAGTACTACTACTACTAGTACTACTACTACTACTACTAGTACTAATATTATTACTACTACTACTACTAGTAATATTACTACTACTATTATTAATACTACTACTACTGCTACTACTACTAGTAATACTACCACTACTACTAGTACTACTACTACTACTGCTAGTAATACTACTACTACTATTACTACTAGTAATACTAATACTACTACTACTACTAATACTACCACTACTTCTACTAGTACTACAAGTACTACTACTACTACTACTAGTACTACTATTACTTCTACTAGTACTACTAATTCTACTAGTACTAATACTACTACTACTAGTACTACTACTACTACTTGCACTACTACTACTAGTAATACTACTACTAGTACTACTACTAGTACTACTAATACTACTACTAATACTAGTACTACTAGTATTACTACTACTAGTACTACTACTTCTACTACTAGTACTACAACTACTACTACTAGTACTACTACTACTACTGCTAGTAATACTACTACTACTATTACTAGTAGTAATACTAATACTACTACTACTACTAATACTACCACTACTTCTACTAGTACTACTATTACTACTAGTACTACTACTATTACTACTAGTACTACTATTACTTCTACTAGTACTACTAATTCTACTAGTACTACTACTACTACTAGTACAACTACTACTACTACTTGCACTACTACTACTAGTACTACTACTACTAGTACTACTACTAGTACTACTAATACTACTACTACTACTAGTACTACTAGTATTACTACTACTAGTACTACTACTTCTACTACTAGTACTACAACTACTACTACTAGTACTATTACTACTACTACTAGTACTACTACTACTACCACTACTACTAGTACTGCTAGTACTCCTACTACTACTAATACTAGTACTACTACTATTGGTACTACTAATACTACTAGTAGTAATACTAGTACTACTACTACTGCTACGAGTACTACTACTGCTACTACTAATGCAACTACCACTACTACTACTACTGGTACTAATACTACGACTAGCACTAATAATTCTAGTACTACTACTACTAATACTACTAGTACTACTACTACTACTACTATTACTAGTAATACTACTCATACTACTACTAGTACTATTACTACTACTACTACTAATACTACTAGTACTACTACTCATACTACTACTAGTACTATTACTACTACTACTAGTACTACTACTACTAGTACTACTACTACTAGTACTACTAATACTACTTTAATACTACTACTACTAGTGCTACTACTACTACTAGTAATACTACTACTACTACTAGTACTGCTAGTACTACTACTAATAGTATTGCTACTAGTAATACTAATGCTACTATTACTACTAGTACTACTACTATTTTAGTACTATTACTACTAGTGATACTACTACTACTACTAGTAATACTACTACTACTATTAGTACTACTACTACTAGTAATAATACTACTAATAGTACTACTAATTCCAGTAGTACTACTACTACTACTAGTACTACTACTACTACTACTAGTACTAATACTAATAGTAATACTAGTACTACTACTACTAGTACTACTACTACTACTTCTAGTACTACTACTACTAGTGCTACTACTACTACTAGTACTACTACTACTAGTACTACTACTACTACTACCAATACTACTAGTGTTACTAGTACTAATACTACTAATACTAGTACTTGTACTACTACTACTAGTACTACTACTACTACTAATACTAATGCTACTACTAGTACTACTACTAATACTACTACTAGTACTACTACTACTACTAGTACTACTACTACTACTTCTGGTACCACAACTACTAGTGCTACTACTACTACTAGTACTACTACTACTAGTATTACTACTAATACTAATACTACTAGTACTACTACTACTACTAGTACTTATTCTACTACTACTACTTCTGGTACCACAACTACTAGTGCTACTACTAATACTAGTGCTACTAGTACTACTAATACTACTAGTACTACTACTACTATTACCACTACGACTAGTACTACCAGTATTAATACTACTAATACTACTACTAGTATTACTACGACTGGTAATACTACTAGTACTACTAGTACTAATACTAGTACTACTACTACTATTAATACTACTACTACTACTAGTACTCCTACTAATACTACTAGTAGTACTACTACTAGTACTGTTACTACTATTACTACTACTAGTTCTACTAGTACTACTACTACTACTACTAATACTAATACTACTACTACCACTACTACTACTAGTAGTACTACTAGTATTACTAATAATACTAGTACTACTACTTCTAGTAATAATACTACTACTAGTACTACAAATACTACTACAACTACTAGTACTACTACTATTGAAATACTACTACTACTAGTACTACTACTATTAAAACTACTCGTAGTACTACTACTACTACTAGTACTAATTCTACTCTTTGTACTACTACTACTACTAGTACTAATACTACTACTACTTCTAGTAATACTACTACTACTACTAGTACTACTACTACTAGTACTTGTACTACTACTACTAGTACTATTACTACTAATAATACTTCTAGTACTACTACTACTACTACTAGTACTACTACTACTACTAGTATTAATTATATTACTAGTACTACTACTACTACTAGTACTACTACTACTACTACTAGTACTACTACTACTACTACTAGTACTACTACTACTTTTAGTACTACTACTACTTGTGCTACTACCACTACTACTAGTAATACTACTACTACTACTACTAGTACTACTACTACCACGAGTACTACTACTAGTACTACTACTACTTCTTTTAGTACTACTATTACTAGTGCTACTACTACTAATAGTAATACTACTACTACTACTATTACTAATACTACTAGAACTACTACTATTGCAAGTACTACTACTACTTGTACTACTTCTAGTACTACTACTACTAGTAATATTGCTACAAATAATACTACTAGTACTACTACTACTTCTAGTACTTCTACTAGTACCACTACTAGTACTACTAATACTACTAATACTAGCACTAATACTACTAATTTAAGTACTACTACTACTAGTGCTACTACTACTAATACTAGTAATACTACAACTACTAGTACTACTACTACTAGTACTAATATTATTACTAGTACTACTACTAGTAATATTACTACTACTATTATTAATACTACTACTACTGCTACTACTACTAGTAATACTACCACTACTACTAGTACTACTACTACTACTGCTAGTAATACTACTACTACTATTACTACTAGTAATACTAATACTACTACTACTACTAATAATACCACTACTTCTACTAGTACTACTAGTACTACTACTACTACTACTAGTACTACTACTACTACTACTAGTACTACTAATTCTACTAGTACTACTACTACTACTAGTACAACTACTACTACTACTTGCACTACTACTACTAGTACTACTACTACTAGTACTACTACTAGTACTACTAATACTACTACTACTACTAGTACTACTAGTATTACTACTACTAGTACTACTACTTCTACTACTAGTACTACAACTACTACTACTAGTACTATTACTACTACTACTAGTACTACTACTACTACCACTACTACTAGTACTGCTAGTACTCCTACTACTACTAATACTAGTACTACTACTATTGGTACTACTAATACTACTAGTAGTAATACTAGTACTACTACTACTGCTACGAGTACTACTACTGCTACTACTAATGCAACTACCACTACTACTACTACTGGTACTAATACTACGACTAGCACTAATAATTCTAGTACTACTACTACTAATACTACTAGTACTACTACTACTACTACTACTAGTAATACTACTCATACTACTACTAGTACTATTACTACTACTACTACTAGTACTACTACTCATACTACTACTAGTACTATTACTACTACTACTAGTACTACTACTACTAGTACTACTAATACTACTTTAATACTACTACTACTAGTGCTACTACTAATACAAGTAATACTACTACTACTACTAGTACTGCTAGTACTACTACTAATAGTATTACTACTAGTAATACTAATGCTACTATTACTACTAGTAATACCACTACTACTACTAGTACTGCTACCACTACTTCTATTACTATTACTACTAGTAATACTAATGCTACTATTACTACTAGTACTACTACTATTTTAGTACTATTACTACTAGTGATACTACTACTACTACTAGTAATACTACTACTACTATTAGTACTACTACTACTAGTAATAATACTACTAATAGTACTACTAATTCCAGTAGTACTACTACTACTACTAGTACTACTACTACTACTACTAGTACTACTACTAATAGTAATACTAGTACTACTACTACTAGTACTACTACTACTACTTCTAGTACTACTACTACTAGTGCTACTACTACTACTAGTACTACTACTACTAGTACTACTACTACTACTACCAATACTACTAGTGTTACTAGTACTAATACTACTACTACTAGTACTTGTACTACTACTACTAGTACTACTACTACTACTAATACTAATGCTACTACTAGTACTACTACTAATAATACTACTAGTACTACTACTACTACTAGTACTACTACTACTACTTCTGGTACCACTACTACTAGTGCTACTACTACTACTAGTACTACTACTACTAGTATTACTACTAATACTAATACTACTAGTACTACTACTACTACTAGTACTTATTCTACTACTACTAGTACTGCTACTACTACTACTAGTGCTACTAGTACTACTAATACTACTAGTACTACTACTACTATTACCACTACGACTAGTACTACCAGTATTAATACTACTAATACTACTACTAGTATTACTACGACTGGTAATACTACTAGTACTACTAGTACTAATACTAGTACTACTACTACTATTAATACTACTACTACTACTAGTACTCCTACTAATACTACTAGTAGTACTACTACTAGTACTGTTACTACTATTACTACTACTAGTTCTACTAGTACTACTACTACTACTACTAATACTAATACTACTACTACCACTACTACTACTACTAGTAGTACTACTAGTATTACTAATAATACTAGTACTACTACTTCTAGTAATAATACTACTACTAGTACTACAACTACTACTACTACTACTAGTACTACTACTATTGAAATACTACTACTACTAGTACTACTACTATTAAAACTACTCGTAGTACTACTACTACTACTAGTACTAATTCTACTCTTTGTACTACTACTACTACTAGTACTAATACTACTACTACTTCTAGTAATACTACTACTACTACTAGTACTACTACTACTAGTACTTGTACTACTACTACTAGTACTATTACTACTAATAATACTTCTAGTACTACTACTACTACTACTAGTACTACTACTACTACTAGTATTAATTATACTACTAGTACTACTACTACTACTAGTACTACTACTACTACTACTAGTACTACTACTACTTTTAGTACTACTACTACTTGTGCTACTACCACTACTACTAGTAATACTACTACTACTACTACTAGTACTACTACTACCACGAGTACTACTACTAGTACTACTACTACTTCTTTTAGTACTACTATTACTAGTGCTACTACTACTAATAGTAATACTACTACTACTACTATTACTAATACTACTAGAACTACTACTATTGCAAGTACTACTACTACTTGTACTACTTCTAGTACTACTACTACTAGTAATATTGCTACAAATAATACTACTAGTACTACTACTACTACTAGTACTTCTACTAGTACCACTACTAGTACTACTAATACTACTACTACTAGCACTAATACTACTAATTTAAGTACTACTACTACTAGTGCTACTACTACTAATACTAGTAATACTACAACTACTAGTACTACTACTACTAGTACTAATATTATTACTAGTACTACTACTAGTAATATTACTTCTACTATTATTAATACTACTACTACTGCTACTACTACTAGTAATACTACCACTACTACTAGTACTACTACTACTACTGCTAGTAATACTACTACTACTATTACTACTAGTAATACTAATACTACTACTACTACTAATAATACCACTACTTCTACTAGTACTACTAGTACTACTACTACTACTACTAGTACTACTATTACTTCTACTAGTACTACTAATTCTACTAGTACTACTACTACTACTAGTACAACTACTACTACTACTTGCACTACTACTACTAGTACTACTACTACTAGTACTACTACTAGTACTACTAATACTACTACTACTACTAGTACTACTAGTATTACTACTACTAGTACTACTACTTCTACTACTAGTACTACAACTACTACTACTAGTACTATTACTACTACTACTAGTACTACTACTACTACCACTACTACTAGTACTGCTAGTACTCCTACTACTACTAATACTAGTACTACTAATATTGGTACTACTAATACTACTAGTAGTAATACTAGTACTACTACTACTGCTACGAGTACTACTACTGCTACTACTAATGCAACTACCACTACTACTACTACTGATACTAATACTAAGACTAGCACTAATAATTCTAGTACTACTACTACTAATACTACTAGTACTACTACTACTACTACTACTAGTAATACTACTCATACTACTACTAGTACTATTACTACTACTACTACTAGTACTACTACTCATACTACTACTAGTACTATTACTACTACTACTAGTACTACTACTACTAGTACTACTAATACTACTTTAATACTACTACTACTAGTGCTACTACTAATACAAGTAATACTACTACTACTACTAGTACTGCTAGTACTACTACTAATAGTATTACTACTAGTAATACTAATGCTACTATTACTACTAGTAATACCACTACTACTACTAGTACTGCTACCACTACTTCTATTACTATTACTACTAGTAATACTAATGCTACTATTACTACTAGTACTACTACTATTTTAGTACTATTACTACTAGTGATACTACTACTACTACTAGTAATACTACTACTACTATTAGTACTACTACTACTAGTAATAATACTACTAATAGTACTACTAATTCCAGTAGTACTACTACTTCTAGTACTACTACTACTACTACTAGTACTACTACTAATAGTAATACTAGTACTACTACTACTAGTACTACTACTACTACTTCTAGTACTACTACTACTAGTGCTACTACTACTACTAGTACTACTACTACTAGTACTACTACTACTACCAATACTACTAGTGTTACTAGTACTAATACTACTACTACTAGTACTTGTACTACTACTACTAGTACTACTACTACTACTAATACTAATGCTACTACTAGTACTACTACTAATACTACTACTAGTACTACTACTACTACTAGTACTACTACTACTTCTGGTACCACTACTAATAGTGCTACTACTACTACTAGTACTACTACTACTAGTATTACTACTAATACTAATACTACTAGTACTACTACTACTACTAGTACTTATTCTACTACTACTAGTACTGCTACTACTACTACTAGTGCTACTAGTACTACTACTACTATTATTACTACTACTACTACTACCGCTACGACTAGTACTACTAGTACTAATACTATTACTACTACTTCTAGTATTACTAGTACTGGTACTACTACTACTACTAGTACTAATGCTAGTACTCCTACTACTAATACTACTAGTACTACTACTACTATTACCACTACGACTAGTACTACCAATAATAATACTACTAATACTACTACTAGTATTACTACGACTGGTAATACTACTAGTACTACTAGTACTAATACTAGTACTACTACTACTATTAATACTACTACTACTACTACTACTACTAGTACTCCTACTAATACTACTAGTAGTACTACTACTGTACTGTTACTACTATTACTACTACTAGTTCTACTAGTACTACTACTACTACTACTAATACTAATACTACTACTACCACTACTACTACTACTAGTAGTACTACTAGTATTACTAATAATACTAGTACTACTACTTCTAGTAATAATACTACTACTAGTACTACAACTACTACTACTACTACTAGTACTACTACTATTGCAAATACTACTACTACTAGTACTACTACTATTAACACTACTCGTAGTACTACTACTACTACTAGTACTAATACTACTCTTTGTACTACTACTACTACTATTACTAATGCTACTACTACTTCTAGTAATACTACTACTACTACTAGTACTACTACTACTAGTACTTGTACTACTACTACTAGTACTATTACTACTAATAATACTTCTAGTACTACTACTACTACTACTAGTACTACTACTACTACTAGTATTAATTATACTACTAGTACTACTACTACTACTATTACTACTACTACTACTAGTACTACTACTACTTTTAGTACTACTACTACTTGTGCTACTACCACTACTACTAGTAATACTACTACTACTACTAGTACTACTACTACCACGAGTACTACTACTAGTACTACTTCTACTACTTTTAGTACTACTATTACTAGTGCTACTACTACTACTAGTAATACTACTACTACTACTAGTACTGCTAGTACTACTACTAATAGTATTACTACTAGTAATACTAATGCTACTATTACTACTAGTACTACTACTATTTTAGTACTATTACTACTAGTGATACTACTACTACTACTAGTAATACTACTACTACTATTAGTACTACTACTACTAGTAATAATACTACTAATAGTACTACTAATTCCAGTAGTACTACTACTACTACTAGTACTACAACTACTACTACTAGTACTACTACTAATAGTAATACTAGTACTACTACTACTAGTACTACTACTACTACTTCTAGTACTACTACTACTAGTGCTACTACTACTACTAGTACTACTACTACTAGTACTACTACTACTACTACCAATACTACTAGTGTTACTAGTACTAATACTACTAATACTAGTACTTGTACTACTACTACTAGTACTACTACTACTACTAATACTAATGCTACTACTAGTACTACTACTAATACTACTACTAGTACTACTACTACTACTAGTACTACTACTACTACTAGTACTACTACTACTACTTCTGGTACCACTACTACTAGTGCTACTACTACTACTAGTACTACTACTACTAGTATTACTAATAATACTAATACTACTAGTACTACTACTACTGCTAGTACTTATTCTACTACTACTAGTACTGCTACTACTAATACTAGTGCTACTAGTACTACTAATACTACTAGTACTACTACTACTACTATTACCACTACGACTAGTACTACCAGTATTAATACTACTAATACTACTACTAGTATTACTACGACTGGTAATACTACTAGTACTACTAGTACTAATACTAGTACTACTACTACTATTAATACTACTACTACTACTACTACTAGTACTCCTACTAATATTACTAGTAATACTACTACTAGTACTGTTACTACTATTACTACTACTAGTTCTACTAGTACTACTACTACTACTACTAATACTAATACTACTACTACCACTACTACTACTACTAGTAGTACTACTAGTATTACTAATAATACTAGTACTACTACTTCTAGTAATAATACTACTACTAGTACTACAACTACTACTACTAGTACTACTACTATTGAAATACTACTACTACTAGTACTACTACTATTAAAACTACTCGTAGTACTACTACTACTACTAGTACTAATTCTACTCTTTGTACTACTACTACTACTAGTACTAATACTACTACTACTTCTAGTAATACTACTACTACTAATAGTACTACTACTACTAGTACTTGTACTACTACTACTAGTACTATTACTACTAATAATACTTCTAGTACTACTACTACTACTACTAGTAATACTACCACTATTACTAGTACTACTACTACTACTGCTAGTTATACTACTACTACTATTAATACTAGTAATACTAATACTACTACTACTACTGATAATACCACTACTTCTACTAGTACTACTAGTACTTCTACTAATACTACTAGTACTACTATTACTTCTACTAGTACTACTAATTCTACTAGTACTACTACTACTACTAGTACAACTACTACTACTACTTGCACTACTACTACTAGTACTACTACTACTAGTACTACTACTAGTACTACTAATACTACTACTACTAGTACTACTAGTATTACTACTACTAGTACTACTACTTCTACTACTAGTACTACAACTACTACTACTAGTACTACTACTACTACTACTAGTACTACTACTACTACCACTACTACTAGTACTGCTAGTACTCCTACTACTACTAATACTAGTACTACTACTATTGGTACTACTAATACTACTAGTAGTAATACTAGTACTACTACTACTGCTACGAGTACTACTACTGCTACTACTAATGCAACTACCACTACTACTACTACTGGTACTAATACTAAGACTAGCACTAATAATTCTAGTACTACTACTACTAATAATACTAGTACTACTACTACTACTACTAGTAATACTACTCATACTACTACTAGTACTATTACTACTACTACTACTAGTACTACTACTCATACTACTACTAGTACTATTACTACTACTACTAGTACTACTACTACTAGTACTACTAATACTACTTTAATACTACTACTACTAGTGCTACTACTAATACAAGTAATACTACTACTACTACTAGTACTGCTAGTACTACTACTAATAGTATTACTACTAGTAATACTAATGCTACTATTACTACTAGTAATACCACTACTACTACTAGTACTGCTACCACTACTTCTATTACTATTACTACTAGTAATACTAATGCTACTATTACTACTAGTACTACTACTATTTTAGTACTATTACTACTAGTGATACTACTACTACTACTAGTAATACTACTACTACTATTAGTACTACTACTACTAGTAATAATACTACTAATAGTACTACTAATTCCAGTAGTACTACTACTTCTAGTACTACTACTACTACTACTAGTACTACTACTAATAGTAATACTAGTACTACTACTACTAGTACTACTACTACTTCTAGTACTACTACTACTAGTGCTACTACTACTACTAGTACTACTACTACTAGTACTACTATTACTACCAATACTACTAGTGTTACTAGTACTAATACTACTAATACTAGTACTTGTACTACTACTACTAGTACTACTACTACTACTAATACTAATGCTACTACTAGTACTACTACTAATACTACTACTAGTACTACTACTACTACTAGTACTACTACTACTACTTCTGGTACCACTACTAATAGTGCTACTACTACTACTAGTACTACTACTACTAGTATTACTACTAATACTAATACTACTAGTACTACTACTACTACTAGTACTTATTCTACTACTACTAGTACTGCTACTACTACTACTAGTGCTACTAGTACTAATACTACTATTATTACTACTACTACTACTACCGCTACGACTAGTACTACTAGTACTAATACTATTACTACTACTACTAGTATTACTAGTACTGGTACTACTACTACTACTAGTATTAATGCTAGTACTCCTACTACTAATACTACTAGTACTACTACTACTATTACCACTACGACTAGTACTACCAATAATAATACTACTAATACTACTACTAGTATTACTACGACTGGTAATACTACTAGTACTACTAGTACTAATACTAGTACTACTACTACTATTAATACTACTACTACTACTACTACTACTAGTACTCCTACTAATACTACTAGTAGTACTACTACTGTACTGTTACTACTATTACTACTACTAGTTCTACTAGTACTACAACTACTACTAATACTAATACTACTACTACCACTACTACTACTACTAGTATTACTACTAGTATTACTAATAATACTAGTACTACTACTTCTAGTAATAATACTACTACTAGTACTACAACTACTACTACTACTACTAGTACTACTACTATTGCAAATACTACTACTACTAGTACTACTACTATTAACACTACTCGTAGTACTACTACTACTAGTACTAATACTACTCTTTGTACTACTACTACTACTAGTACTAATGCTACTACTACTTCTAGTAATACTACTACTACTAGTACTACTACTACTAGTACTTGTACTACTACTACTAGTACTATTACTACTAATAATACTTCTAGTACTACTACTACTACTACTAGTACTACTACTACTACTAGTATTAATTATACTACTAGTACTACTACTACTACTATTACTACTACTACTACTAGTACTACTACTACTTTTAGTACTACTACTACTTGTGCTACTACCACTACTACTAGTAATACTACTACTACTACTACTAGTACTACTACTACCACGAGTACTACTACTAGTACTACTTCTACTACTTTTAGTTCTACTATTACTAGTGCTACTACTACTAATAGTAATACTACTACTACTACTATTACTAATACTACTAGTACTACTACTATTGCAAGTACTACTACTACTTGTACTACTTCTAGTACTACTACTACTAGTAATATTACTACTAATAATACTACTAGTACTACTACTACTACTACTAGTACTACTACTAGTACCACTACTAGTAATACTAATACTACTACTACTAGCACTAATACTACTAATTTAAGTACTACTACTACTAGTGCTACTACTACTACTAGTAATACTACTACTACTAGTACTGCTAGTACTACTACTAATAGTATTACTACTAGTAATACTAATGCTACTATTACTACTAGTAATACCACTACTACTACTAGTACTGCTACCACTACTTCTATTACTATTACTACTAGTAATACTAATGCTACTATTACTACTAGTACTAATACTATTACTACTACTACTAGTATTACTAGTACTGCTACTACTACTACTACTAGTACTAATGCTATTACTCCTACTACTACTACTACTAGTACTACTACTACTAGTACTACTTCTACTAATACTACTAGTACTACTACTACTACTAGTACTGTTACTACTACTAGTATTAATACTACTACTTCTACTACTAGCTCTACTAGTACTACTACTACTACTACTAGTACTAATACTACTACTACTAGTAGTACTACTAGTACTACTACTACTACTCCTACTTGTACTACTACTACTAATACTACTAATACTACTACTACTACTAGTACTACTAATAGTACTGCTAATATTACTAGTACTACTACTACTAGTATTACTACTATTAACACTACTCGTACTACTACTACTACTACTAGTACTACTACTACTCTTAGTACTACTACTACTACTACTAGTACTAATACTACTACTACTTCTAGTAATACTACTACTACTAGTACTACTACTACTAGTACTTGTACTACTACTACTAGTACTATTACTACTAATAATACTTCTAGTACTACTACTACTACTACTAGTACTACTACTACTACTAGTATTAATTATACTACTAGTACTACTACTACTACTAGTACTAATACTACTACTAGTACTACTACTACTACTACTAGTACTACTACTACTTTTAGTACTACTACTACTTGTGCTACTACCACTACTAATAGTAATACTACTACTACTACTACTAGTACTACTACTACCACGAGTACTACTACTAGTACTACTACTACTTCTTTTAGTACTACTATTACTAGTGCTACTACTACTAATAGTAATACTACTACTACTACTTTTACTAATACTACTAGTACTACTACTATTGCAAGTACTACTACTACTTGTACTACTTCTAGTACTACTACTACTAGTAATATTGCTACAAATAATACTACTAGTACTACTTCTACTACTAGTACTACTACTAGTACCACTACTAGTACTACTAATACTACTACTACTAGCACTAATACTACTAATTTAAGTACTACTACTACTAGTGCTACTACTACTAATACTAGTAATACTACAACTACTAGTACTACTACTACTACTAGTACTAATATTATTACTACTACTACTACTAGTAATATTACTACTACTATTATTAATACTACTACTACTGCTACTACTACTACTACTAGTAATACTACCACTACTACTAGTACTACTACTACTACTGCTAGTAATACTACTACTACTATTACTACTAGTAATACTAATACTACTACTACTACTAATACTACCACTAATTCTACTAGTACTACTAGTACTACCACTACTACTACTAGTACTACTATTACTTCTACTAGTACTACTAATTCTACTAGTACTACTACTACTACTAGTACTACTACTACTACTTGCACTACTACTACTAGTACTACTACTACTAGTACTACTACTACTAGTACTACTACTAGTACTACTAATACTACTACTAATACTAGTACTACTAGTATTACTACTACTAGTACTACTACTTCTACTACTAGTACTACAAATACTACTACTAGTAATACTACTACTGCTAGTAATACTACTACTACTATTACTAGTAGTAATACTAATACTACTACTACTACTACTAATACTACCACTACTTCTACTAGTACTACTATTACTACTAGTACTACTACTATTACTACTAGTACTACTATTACTTCTAATAGTACTACTAATTCTTCTAGTACTACTACTACTACTAGTACAACTACTACTACTACTTGCACTACTACTACTAGTACTACTACTACTAGTACTACTAATACTACTACTACTACTAGTACTACTAGTATTACTACTACTAGTACTACTACTTCTACTACTAGTACTACAACTACTACTACTAGTACTAGTACTACTACTACTAGTACTACTACTACTACCACTACTACTAGTACTGCTAGTACTTCTACTACTACTAATATTAGTACTAATACTATTGGTACTACTATTACTACTAGTACTAATACTACTACTACTACTACTACTACGAGTACTACTACTGCTACTACTAATGCAACTACCACTACTACTACTTCCGGTACTAATACTACGACTAGCACTAATAATTCTAGTACTACTACTACTAATACTACTAGTACTACTACTACTACTACTACTAGTAATACTACTCATACTACTACTAGTACTATTACTACTACTACTAGTACTACTAGTACTACTACTCATACTACTACTAGTACTATTACTACTACTACTAGTACTACTACTACTAGTACTACTACTACTAGTACTACTACTACTACTTCTAGTACTACTACTACTAGTGCTACTACTACTACTAGTACTACTACTACTAGTACTACTACTACTACTACCAATACTACTAGTGTTACTAGTACTAATACTACTACTACTAGTACTTGTACTACTACTACTAGTACTACTACTATTACTAATACTAATGCTACTACTAGTACTACTACTAATAGTACTACTACTACTACTACTAGTACTACTACTACTACTTCTGGTACTACTACTACTAGTGCTACTACTACTACTAGTACTACTACTACTAGTATTACTACTAATACTAATACTTCTAGTACTACTAGTACTGATTCTACTACTACTAACACTACTACTACTACTACTAGTGCTACTAGTACTACTACTACTATTATTACTACTACTACTACTACCGCTACGACTAGTACTACTAGTACTAATACTATTACTACTACTACTAGTATTACTAGTACTGGTACTACTACTACTACTAGTACTAATGCTAGTACTCCTACTACTACTGCTACTAGTACTACTACTACTACTAATACTACTTCTACTAATACTACTAGTACTACTACTACTACTACTAGTACTGTTACTACTACTACTAGTATTAATACTACTAATTCTACTACTAGTTCTACTAGTACTACTACTACTACTACTAGTACTAATACTACTACTACTAGTAGTACTACTAGTACTACTACTACTACTACTTGTACTACTACTACTAATACTACTACTACTACTAGTACTACTACTAATACTGCTAATATTACTAGTACTACTACTACTAGTACTACTACTATTAACACTACTCGTACTACTACTACTAGTACTACTACTACTCTTAGTACTACTACTACTACTACTAATACTAATGCTACTACTACTTCTAGTAATAATACTACTACTACTAGTACTACTACTACTAGTACTTGTACTACTACTACTAGTACTATTACTAATAATAATACTTCTAGTACTACTACTACTACTACTAGTACTACTACTACTACTAGTATTAATTATACTACTAGTACTACTACTACTACTAGTGCTACTACTACTACTACTAGTACTACTACTACTTTTAGTACTACTACTACTTGTGCTACTACCACTACTAATAGTAATACTACTACTACTACTACTAGTACTACTACTACCACGAGTACTACTACTACTACTACTTCTTTTAGTACTACTATTACTATTGCTACTACTACTAATAGTAATACTACTACTACTACTATTACTAATACTAGTAGTACTACTACTATTGCAAGTAATACTACTACTTGTACTACTTCTAGTACTACTAATACTAGTAATATTGCTACAAATAATACTACTAGTACTACTACTACTACTAGTACTATTACTAGTACCACTACTAGTACTACTAATACTACTACTACTAGCACTAATACTACTAATTTAAGTACTACTACTACTAGTGCTACTACTACTAATACTAGTAATACTACAACTACTAGTACTACTACTACTACTACTAGTACTAATATTATTACTACTACTACTACTAGTAATATTACTACTACTATTATTAATACTACTACTACTGCTACTACTACTACTACTAGTAATACTACCACTACTACTAGTACTACTACTACTACTGCTAGTAATACTACTACTACTATTACTACTAGTAATACTAATACTACTACTACTACTAATACTACCACTACTTCTACTAGTACTACTATTACTACTAGTACTACTACTAGTACTACTATTACTTCTACTAGTACTACTAATTCTACTAGTACTACTACTACTACTACTAGTACTACTACTACTACTTGCACTACTACTACTAGTACTACTACTACTAGTACTACTACTACTAGTACTACTACTAGTACTAGTAATACTACTACTAATACTAGTACTACTAGTATTACTACTACTAGTACTACTACTTCTACTACTAGTACTACAACTACTACTACTAGTACTACTACTACTGCTAGTAATACTACTACTACTATTACTAGTAGTAATACTAATACTACTACTACTACTAATACTACCACTACTTCTACTAGTACTACTATTACTACTAGTACTACTACTATTACTACTAGTACTACTATTACTTCTACTAGTACTACTAATTCTACTAGTACTACTACTACTACTAGTACAACTACTACTACTACTTGCACTACTACTACTAGTACTACTACTACTAGTACTACTAATACTACTACTACTACTAGTACTACTAGTATTACTACTACTAGTACTACTACTTATACTACTAGTACTACAACTACTACTACTAGTACTAGTACTACTACTACTAGTACTACTACTACTACCACTACTACTAGTACTGCTAGTACTTCTACTACTACTAATATTAGTACTAATACTATTGGTACTACTATTACTACTAGTACTAATACTAGTACTACTACTACTACGAGTACTACTACTGCTACTACTAATGCAACTACCACTACTACTAATTCCGGTACTAATACTACGACTAGCACTAATAATTCTAGTACTACTACTACTAATACTACTAGTACTACTACTACTACTACTAGTAATACTACTCATACTACTACTAGTACTATTACTACTACTACCACTACTACTAGTACTACTACTCATACTACTACCAGTACTATTACTACTACTACTAGTACTACTACTACTAGTACTACTACTACTACTTTAATACTACTACTACTAGTGCTACTACTAATACTAGTAATACTACTACTACTACTAGTACTGCTAGTACTACTACTAATAGTATTACTACTAGTAATACTAATGCTACTATTACTACTAGTAATACCACTACTACTACTAGTACTGCTACCACTACTTCTATTACTATTACTACTAGTAATACTAATGCTACTATTACTACTAGTACTACTACTATTTTAGTACTATTACTACTAGTGATACTACTACTACTAGTAATACTACTACTACTATTAGTACTACTACTACTAGTAATAATACTACTAATAGTACTACTAATTCCAGTAGTACTACTACTACTACTAGTACTACTACTACTACTAGTACTACTACTAATAGTAATACTAGTACTACTACTACTAGTACTACTACTACTACTTCTAGTACTACTACTACTAGTGCTACTACTACTACTAGTACTACTACTACTAGTACTACTACTACTACTACCAATACTACTAGTGTTACTGGTACTAATACTACTACTACTAGTACTTGTACTACTACTACTAGTACTACTACTACTACTAATACTAATGCTACTACTAGTACTACTACTAATACTACTACTACTACTAGTACTACTAGTACTACTACTACTACTTCTGGTACTACTACTACTAGTGCTACTACTACTACTAGTACTACTACTACTAGTATTACTACTAATACTAATACTACTAGTACTACTAGTACTGATTCTACTACTACTAACACTACTACTACTAATACTAATGCTACTAGTACTACTACTACTATTATTACTACTACTACTACTACCGCTACGACTAGTACTACTAGTACTAATACTATTACTACTACTACTAGTATTACTAGTACTGGTACTACTACTACTACTAGTACTAATGCTAGTACTCCTACTACTACTACTACTAGTACTACTACTACTAATAGTACTACTTCTACTAATACTACTAGTACTACTACTACTACTAGTACTGCTACTACTACTACTACTATTAATACTACTACTTCTACTACTAGTTCTACTAGTACTACTACTACTACTAGTACTAATACTACTACTACTAGTAGTACTACTAGTACTACTACTACTTGTACTACTACTAATAATACTACTACTACTACTAGTACTACTACTAGTACTGCTAATATTACTAGTACTGCTACTACTAGTACTACTACTATTAACACTACTCGTACTACTACTACTACTACTAGTACTACTACTACTCTTAGTACTACTACTACTACTACTAGTACTAATACTACTACTACTTCTAGTAATACTACTACTAGTACTACTACTACTACTACTTGTACTACTACTACTAGTACTACTACTACTTTTAGTACTACTACTACTTGTGCTACTACCACTACTACTAGTAATACTACTACTACTACTACTAGTACTACTACTACTACTAGTACTACTACTAGTACCACTACTAGTACTACTAATACTACTACTACTAGCACTAATACTACTAATTTAAGTACTACTACTACTAGTGCTACTACTACTACTACTAGTAATACTACAACTACTAGTAGTAGTAGTACTAGTAATAATATTATTACTACTACTACTACTAGTAATATTACTACTACTATTATTAATACTACTACTACTGCTACTACTACTACTACTAGTAATACTACCACTACTACTAGTACTACTACTACTACTACTGCTAGTAATACTACTACTACTATTACTACTAGTAATACTAATACTACTACTACTACTAATACTACCACTACTTCTACTAGTACTACTAGTACTACTACTACTACTACTAGTACTACTATTACTTCTACTAGTACTACTAATTCTACTAGTACTACTACTACTACTACTAGTACTACTAATACTACTTGCACTACTACTACTAGTACTACTACTAGTACTACTAATACTACTACTAATACTAGTACTACTAGTATTACTACTACTAGTACTACTACTTCTACTACTAGTACTACAACTACTACTACTAGTACTACTACTACTACTGCTAGTAATACTACTACTACTATTACTAGTAGTAATACTAATACTACTACTACTACTAATACTACCACTACTTCTACTAGTACTACTATTACTACTAGTACTACTACTATTACTACTAGTACTACTATTACTTCTACTAGTACTACTAATTCTACTAGTACTACTACTACTACTAGTACAACTACTACTACTACTTGCACTACTACTACTAGTACTACTACTACTAGTACTACTACTAGTACTACTAATACTACTACTACTACTAGTACTACTAGTATTACTACTACTAGTACTACTACTTCTACTACTAGTACTACAACTACTACTACTAGTACTATTACTACTACTACTAGTACTACTACTACTACCACTACTACTAGTACTGCTAGTACTCCTACTACTACTAATACTAGTACTACTACTATTGGTACTACTAATACTACTAGTAGTAATACTAGTACTACTACTACTGCTACGAGTACTACTACTGCTACTACTAATGCAACTACCACTACTACTACTACTGGTACTAATACTACGACTAGCACTAATAATTCTAGTACTACTACTACTAATACTACTAGTACTACTACTACTACTACTATTACTAGTAATACTACTCATACTACTACTAGTACTATTACTACTACTACTACTACTACTAGTACTACTACTCATACTACTACTAGTACTATTACTACTACTACTAGTAGTAGTAGTACTAGTACTACTAATACTACTTTAATACTACTACTACTAGTGCTACTACTAATACTAGTAATACTACTACTACTACTAGTACTGCTAGTACTACTACTAATAGTATTACTACTAGTAATACTAATGCTACTATTACTACTAGTAATACCACTACTACTACTAGTACTGCTACCACTACTTCTATTACTATTACTACTAGTAATACTAATGCTACTATTACTACTAGTACTACTACTATTTTAGTACTATTACTACTAGTAATAATACTACTAATAGTACTACTAATTCCAGTAGTACTACTACTACTACTAGTACTACTACTACTACTACTAGTACTACTACTAATAGTAATACTAGTACTACTACTACTAGTACTACTACTACTACTTCTAGTACTACTACTACTAGTGCTACTACTATTACTAGTACTACTACTACTAGTACTACTACTACTACTACCAATACTACTAGTGTTACTAGTGCTAATACTACTACTACTAGTAATTGTACTACTACTACTAGTACTACTACTACTACTAATACTAATGCTACTACTAGTACTACTAATAATACTACTACTAGTACTACTACTACTACTAGTACTACTACTACTACTTCTGGTACCACTACTACTAGTGCTACTACTACTACTAGTACTACTACTACTAGTATTACTACTAATACTAATACTACTAGTACTACTACTACTACTAGTAGTACTTATTCTACTACTACTAGTACTGCTACTACTACTACTAGTGCTACTAATACTACTAATACTACTAGTACTACTACTACTATTACCACTACGACTAGTACTACCAGTATTAATACTACTAATACTACTACTAGTATTACTACGACTGGTAATACTACTAGTACTACTAGTACTAATACTAGTACTACTACTACTATTAATACTACTACTACTACTACTAGTACTCCTACTAATACTACTAGTAGTACTACTACTAGTACTGTTACTACTATTACTACTACTAGTTCTACTAGTACTACTACTACTACTACTAATACTAATACTACTACTACCACTACTACTACTACTAGTAGTACTACTACTATTACCAATAATACTAGTACTACTACTTCTAGTAATAATACTACTAATAGTACTACAACTACTACTACTACTACTAGTACTACTACTATTGCAAATACTACTACTACTAGTACTACTACTATTAACACTACTCGTAGTACTACTACTACTACTAGTACTAATACTACTCTTTGTACTACTACTACTAGTAGTACTAATACTACTACTACTTCTAGTAATACTACTACTACTACTAGTACTACTACTACTAGTACTTGTACTACTACTACTAGTACTATTACTACTAATAATACTTCTAGTACTACTACTACTACTACTAGTACTACTACTACTACTAGTATTAATTATACTACTAGTACTACTACTACTACTATTACTACTACTACTACTAGTATTACTACTACTTTTAGTACTACTACTACTTGTGCTACTACCACTACTACTAGTAATTCTACTACTACTACTACTAGTACTACTACTACCACGAGTACTACTACTAGTACTACTTCTACTACTTTTAGTACTACTATTACTAGTGCTACTACTACTAATAGTAATACTACTACTACTACTATTACTAATACTACTAGTACTACTACTATTGCAAGTACTACTACTACTAGTAATATTACTACTAATAATACTACTAGTACTAATACTACTACTACTAGTACTACTATTAGTACCACTACTAGTAATACTAATACTACTACTACTAGCACTAATACTACTAATTTAAGTACTACTACTACTAGTGCTACTACTACTACTAGTAATACTACTACTACTACTAGTACTGCTACCACTACTTCTATTACTATTACTACTAGTAATACTAATGCTACTATTACTACTAGTACTACTACTATTTTAGTACTATTACTACTAGTGATACTACTACTACTAGTAATACTACTACTACTATTAGTACTACTACTACTAGTAATAATACTACTAATAGTACTACTAATTCCAGTAGTGCTACTACTACTACTAGTACTACTACTACTACTACTAGTACTACTACTAATAGTAATACTAGTACTACTACTACTAGTACTACTACTACTACTTCTAGTACTACTACTACCAGTGCTACTACTACTACTAGTACTACTACTACTAGTACTACTACTACTACTACCAATACTACTAGTGTTACTAGTACTAATACTACTACTACTAGTACTTGTACTACTACTACTAGTACTACTACTACTACTAATACTAATGCTACTACTAGTACTACTACTAATAGTACTACTACTACTACTACTAGTACTACTACTACTACTTCTGGTACTACTACTACTAGTGCTACTACTACTACTAGTACTACTACTACTAGTATTACTACTAATACTAATACTTCTAGTACTACTAGTACTACTAGTACTGATTCTACTACTACTAACACTACTACTACTACTACTAGTGCTACTAGTACTACTACTACTATTATTACTACTACTACTACTACCGCTACGACTAGTACTACTAGTACTAATACTATTACTACTACTACTAGTATTACTAGTACTGGTACTACTACTACTACTAGTACTAATGCTAGTACTCCTACTACTACTACTACTAGTACTACTACTACTATTAGTACTAATTCTACTAATACTACTAGTACTACTACTACTACTACTAGTACTGTTACTACTACTACTAGTATTAATACTACTAATTCTACTACTAGTTCTACTAGTACTACTACTACTACTACTAGTACTAATGCTACTACTACTTCTAGTAATAATACTACTACTACTAGTACTACTACTACTAGTACTTGTACTACTACTACTAGTACTATTACTAATAATAATACTTCTAGTACTACTACTACTACTACTAGTACTACTACTACTACTAGTATTAATTATACTACTAGTACTACTACTACTACTAGTACTACTACTACTACTACTAGTACTACTACTACTTTTAGTACTACTACTACTTGTGCTACTACCACTACTAATAGTAATACTACTACTACTACTACTAGTACTACTACTACCACGATTACTACTACTAGTACTACTACTACTTCTTTTAGTACTACTATTACTAGTGCTACTACTACTAATAGTAATACTACTACTACTACTATTACTAATACTACTAGTACTACTACTATTGCAAGTACTACTACTACTTGTACTACTTCTATTACTACTACTACTAGTAATATTGCTACAAATAATACTACTAGTACTACTACTACTACTAGTACTACTACTAGTACCACTACTAGTACTACTAATACTACTACTACTAGCACTAATACTACTAATTTAAGTACTACTACTACTAGTGCTACTACTACTAATACTAGTAATACTACAACTACTAGTACTACTACTACTAATACTACTAGTACTAATATTATTACTACTACTACTACTAGTAATATTACTACTACTATTATTAATACTACTACTACTGCTACTACTACTACTACTAGTAATACTACCACTACTACTAGTACTACTACTACTACTGCTAGTAATACTACTACTACTATTACTACTAGTAATACTAATACTACTACTACTACTAATACTACCACTACTTCTACTAGTACTACTATTACTACTAGTACTACTACTACTACTAGTACTACTATTAATTCTACTAGTACTACTAATTCTACTAGTACTAATACTACTACTACTAGTACTGCTACCACTACTTCTATTACTATTACTACTAGTAATACTAATGCTACTATTACTACTAGTACTACTACTATTTTAGTACTATTACTACTAGTGATACTGCTACTACTAGTAATAGTACTACTACTATTAGTACTACTACTACTAGTAATAATACTACTAATAGTACTACTAATTCCAGTAGTGCTACTACTACTACTAGTACTACTACTACTACTAGTACTACTACTAATAGTAATACTAGTACTACTACTACTAGTACTACTACTACTACTTCTAGTACTACTACTACTAGTGCTACTACTACTACTAGTACTACTACTACTAGTACTACTACTACTACTACCAATACTACTAGTGTTACTAGTACTAATACTACTACTACTAGTACTTGTACTACTACTACTAGTACTACTACTACTACTAATACTAATGCTACTACTAGTACTACTACTAATAGTACTACTACTACTACTACTAGTACTACTACTACTACTTCTGGTACTACTACTACTAGTGCTACTACTACTACTAGTACTACTACTACTAGTATTACTACTAATACTAATACTTCTAGTACTACTAGTACTACTAGTACTGATTCTACCACTACTAACACTACTACTACTACTACTAGTGCTACTAGTACTACTACTACTATTATTACTACTACTACTACTACCGCTACGACTAGTACTACTAGTACTAATACTATTACTACTACTACTAGTATTACTAGTACTGGTACTACTACTACTACTAGTACTAATGCTAGTACTCCTACTACTACTACTACTAGTACTACTACTACTACTAGTACTACTTCTACTAATACTACTAGTACTACTACTACTACTAGTACTGTTACTACTACTACTAGTATTAATACTACTACTTCTACTACTAGTTCTACTAGTACTACTACTACTACTACTAGTACTAATACTACTACTACTAGTAGTACTACTAGTACTACTACTACTACTACTTGTACTACTACTACTAATACTACTAATACTACTACTACTACTACTAGTACTACTACTAGTACTGCTAATATTACTAGTACTGCTACTACTAGTACTACTACTATTAACACTACTCGTACTACTACTACTACTACTAGTACTACTACTACTCTTAGTACTACTACTAGTACTAATGCTACTACTACTTCTAGTAATAATACTACTACTACTAGTACTACTACTACTAGTACTTGTACTACTACTACTAGTACTATTACTACTAATAATACTTCTAGTACTACTACTACTACTACTAGTACTACTACTACTACTAGTATTAATTATACTACTATTACTACTACTACTACTAGTACTACTACTACTACTACTAGTACTACTACTACTTTTAGTACTACTACTACTTGTGCTACTACCACTACTAATAGTAATACTACTACTACTACTACTAGTACTACTACTACCACGAGTACTACTACTAGTACTACTACTACTTCTTTTAGTACTACTATTACTAGTGCTACTACTACTAATAGTAATACTACTACTACTACTATTACTAATACTACTAGTACTACTACTATTGCAAGTACTACTACTAATTGTACTACTTCTAGTACTACTACTACTAGTAATATTGCTACAAATAATACTACTAGTACTACTACAACTACTAGTACTACTACTAGTACCACTATTAGTACTACTAATACTACTACTACTAGCACTAATACTACTAATTTAAGTACTACTACTACTAGTGCTACTACTACTAATACTAGTAATACTACAACTACTAGTACTACTACTACTACTACTACTAGTACTAATATTATTACTACTACTACTACTAGTAATATTACTACTACTATTATTAATACTACTACTACTGCTACTACTACTACTACTACTAGTAATACTACCACTACTACTAGTACTACTACTACTACTGCTAGTAATACTACTACTACTATTACTACTAATAATACTAATACTACTACTACTACTAATACTACCACTACTTCTACTAGTACTACTAGTACTACTACTACTACTACTAGTACTACTATTACTTCTACTAGTACTACTAATTCTACTAGTACTACTACTACTACTACTAGTACTACTACTACTACTTGCACTACTACTACTAGTACTACTACTACTAGTACTACTACTAGTACTACTAATACTACTACTAATACTAGTACTACTAGTATTACTACTACTAGTATTACTACTTCTACTACTAGTACTACAACTACTACTACTAGTACTACTACTACTACTGCTAGTAATACTACTACTACTATTACTAGTAGTAATACTAATACTACTACTACTACTAATACTACCACTACTTCTACTAGTACTACTATTACTACTAGTACTACTACTATTACTACTAGTACTACTATTACTTCTACTAGTACTACTAATTCTACTAGTACTACTACTACTACTAGTACAACTACTACTACTACTTGCACTACTACTACTAGTACTACTACTACTAGTACTACTACTAGTACTACTAATACTACTACTACTACTAGTACTACTAGTATTACTACTACTAGTACTACTACTTCTACTACTAGTACTACAACTACTACTACTAGTACTACTACTACTACTACTAATACTACTACTACTACCACTACTACTAGTACTGCTAGTACTCCTACTACTACTAATACTAGTACTACTACTATTGGTACTACTAATACTACTAGTAGTAATACTAGTACTACTACTACTGCTACGAGTACTACTACTGCTACTACTAATGCAACTACCACTACTACTACTACTGGTACTAATACTACGACTAGCACTAATAATTCTAGTACTACTACTACTAATACTACTAGTACTACTAGTACTACTACTAGTATTATTACTACTAATACTACTACTACTAGTACTACTACTCATACTACTACTAGTACTATTACTACTACTACTAGTACTACTACTACTAGTACTACTAATACTACTTTAATACTACTACTACTAGTGCTACTACTAATACTAGTAATACTACTACTACTACTAGTACTGCTAGTACTACTACTAATAGTATTACTACTAGTAATACTAATGCTACTATTACTACTAGTAATACCACTACTACTACTAGTACTGCTACCACTACTTCTATTACTATTACTACTAGTAATACTAATGCTACTATTACTACTAGTACTACTACTATTTTAGTACTATTACTACTAGTGATACTACTACTACTACTAGTAATACTACTACTACTATTAGTACTAATACTACTAGTAATAATACTACTAATAGTACTACTAATTCCAGTAGTACTACTACTACTACTAGTACTACTACTACTACTACTAGTACTACTACTAATAGTAATACTAGTACTACTACTACTAGTACTACTACTACTACTTCTAGTACTACTAGTACTAGTGCTACTACTACTACTAGTACTACTATTACTAGTACTACTACTACTACTACCAATACTACTAGTGTTACTAGTGCTAATACTACTACTACTAGTAATTGTACTACTACTACTAGTACTACTACTACTACTAATACTAATGCTACTACTAGTACTACTACTAATACTACTAGTAGTACTACTACTACTACTAGTACTACTACTACTTCTGGTACCACTACTACTAGTGCTACTACTACTACTAGTACTACTACTACTAGTATTACTACTAATACTAATACTACTAGTACTACTACTACTACTAGTACTTATTCTACTACTACTAGTACTGCTACTACTACTACTAGTGCTACTAGTACTACTAATATTACTAGTACTACTACTACTATTACCACTACGACTAGTACTACCAGTATTAATACTACTAATACTACTACTAGTATTACTACGACTGGTAATACTACTAGTACTACTAGTACTAATACTAGTACTACTACTACTATTAATACTACTACTACTACTACTACTACCAGTACTCCTACTAATACTACTAGTAGTACTACTACTAGTACTGTTACTACTATTACTACTACTAGTTCTACTAGTACTACTACTACTACTACTAATACTAATACTACTACTACCACTACTACTACTACTAGTAGTACTACTAGTATTACTAATAATACTAGTACTACTACTTCTAGTAATAATACTACTACTAGTACTACAACTACTACTACTACTACTAGTACTACTACTATTGCAAATACTACTACTACTAGTACTACTACTATTAACACTACTCGTAGTACTACTACTACTACTAGTACTAATACTACTCTTTGTACTACTACTACTAGTAGTACTAATACTACTACTACTTCTAGTAATACTACTACTACTACTAGTACTACTACTACTAGTACTTGTACTACTACTACTAGTACTATTACTACTAATAATACTTCTAGTACTACTACTACTACTAGTAATACTACTACTACTAGTACTACTACTACTTTTAGTACTACTACTACTTGTGCTACTACCACTACTACTAGTAATACTACTACTACTACTACTAGTACTACTACTACCACGAGTACTACTACTAGTACTACTTCTACTACTTTTAGTACTACTATTACTAGTGCTACTACTACTAATAGTAATACTACTACTACTACTATTACTAATATTACTAGTACTACTACTATTGCAAGTACTACTACTACTAGTAATATTACTACTAATAATACTACTAGTACTACTACTACTACTACTAGTACTACTATTAGTACCACTACTAGTAATACTAATACTACTACTACTAGCACTAATACTACTAATTTAAGTACTACTACTACTAGTGCTACTACTACTACTAGTAATACTACTACTACTACTAGTACTGCTACCACTACTTCTATTACTATTACTACTAGTAATACTAATGCTACTATTACTACTAGTACTACTACTATTTTAGTACTATTACTACTAGTGATACTACTACTACTACTAGTAATACTACTACTACTATTAGTACTACTACTACTAGTAATAATACTACTAATAGTACTACTAATTCCAGTAGTGCTACTACTACTACTAGTACTACTACTACTACTAGTACTACTACTAATAGTAATACTAGTACTACTACTACTAGTACTACTACTACTACTTCTAGTACTACTACTACTAGTGCTACTACTACTACTAGTACTACTACTACTAGTACTACTACTACTACTACCAATACTACTAGTGTTACTAGTACTAATACTACTACTACTAGTACTTGTAATACTACTACTAGTACTACTACTACTACTAATACTAATGCTACTACTAGTACTACTACTAATAGTACTACTACTACTACTACTAGTACTACTACTACTACTTCTGGTACTACTACTACTAGTGCTACTACTACTACTAGTACTACTACTACTAGTATTACTACTAATACTAATACTTCTAGTACTACTAGTACTACTAGTACTGATTCTACTACTACTAACACTACTACTACTACTAGTGCTACTAGTACTACTACTACTATTATTACTACTACTACTACTACCGCTACGACTAGTACTACTAGTACTAATAATATTACTACTACTACTAGTATTACTAGTACTGGTACTACTACTACTACTAGTACTAATGCTAGTACTCCTACTACTACTACTACTAGTACTACTACTACTACTAGTACTACTTCTACTAATACTACTAGTACTACTACTACTACTAGTACTGTTACTACTACTACTAGTATTAATACTACTACTTCTACTACTAGTTCTACTAGTACTACTACTACTACTACTAGTACTAATACTACTACTACTAGTAGTACTACTAGTACTACTACTACTACTACTTGTACTACTACTACTAATACTACTAATACTACTAGTACTACTACTAGTACTGCTAATATTACTAGTACTACTACTACTAGTACTACTACTATTAACACTACTCGTACTACTACTACTACTACTAGTACTACTACTACTCTTAGTACTACTACTACTACTACTAGTACTAATGCTACTACTACTTCTAGTAATAATACTACTACTACTAGTACTACTACTACTAGTACTTGTACTACTACTACTAGTACTATTACTACTAATAATACTTCTAGTACTACTATACTACTACTACTAGTACTACTACTACTACTAGTATTAATTATACTACTAGTACTACTACTACTACTAGTACTACTACTACTACTACTACTACTAGTACTACTACTACTTTTAGTACTACTACTACTTGTGCTACTACCACTACTAATAGTAATACTACTACTACTACTACTAGTACTACTACTACCACGAGTACTACTACTAGTACTACTACTACTTCTTTTAGTACTACTATTACTAGTGCTACTACTACTAATAGTAATACTACTACTACTACTATTACTAATACTACTAGTACTACTACTATTGCAAGTACTACTACTACTTGTACTACTTCTAGTACTACTACTACTAGTAATATTGCTACAAATAATACTACTAGTACTACTACTACTACTAGTACTACTACTAGTACCACTACTAGTACTACTAATACTACTACTACTAGCACTAATACTACTAATTTAAGTACTACTACTACTAGTGCTACTACTACTAATACTAGTAATACTACAACTACTAGTACTACTACTACTACTACTAGTACTAATATTATTACTACTAATACTACTAGTAATATTACTACTACTATTATTAATACTACTACTACTGCTACTACTACTACTACTAGTAATACTACCACTATTACTAGTACTACTACTACTACTGCTAGTAATACTACTACTACTATTACTACTAGTAATACTAATACTACTACTACTACTAATACTACCACTACTTCTACTAGTACTACTATTACTACTAGTACTACTACTACTACTACTAGTACTACTATTACTTCTACTAGTACTACTAATTCTACTAGTACTAATACTACTACTACTAGTACTGCTACCACTACTTCTATTACTATTACTACTAGTAATACTAATGCTACTATTACTACTAGTACTACTACTATTTTAGTACTATTACTACTAGTGATACTACTACTACTAGTGCTACTACTACTACTAGTACTACTACTACTAGTACTACTACTACTGCTACCAATACTACTAGTGTTACTAGTACTAATACTACTACTACTAGTACTTGTACTACTACTACTAGTACTACTACTACTACTAATACTAATGCTACTACTAGTACTACTACTAATAGTACTACTACTACTACTACTAGTACTACTACTACTACTTCTGGTACTACTACTACTAGTGCTACTACTACTACTAGTACTACTACTACTAGTATTACTACTAATACTAATACTTCTAGTACTACTAGTACTACTAGTACTGATTCTACTACTACTAACACTACTACTACTACTACTAGTGCTACTAGTACTACTACTACTATTATTACTACTACTACTACTACCGCTACGACTAGTACTACTAGTACTAATACTATTACTACTACTACTAGTATTACTAGTACTGGTACTACTACTACTACTAGTACTAATGCTAGTACTCCTACTACTACTACTACTAGTACTACTACTACTACTAGTACTACTTCTACTAATACTACTAGTACTACTACTACTACTAGTACTGTTACTACTACTACTAGTATTAATACTACTACTTCTACTACTAGTTCTACTAGTACTACTACTAATACTACTAGTACTAATACTACTACTACTAGTAGTACTACTAGTACTACTACTACTACTACTTGTACTACTACTAATAATACTACTAATACTACTACTACTACTAGTACTACTACTAGTACTGCTAATATTACTAGTACTACTACTACTAGTACTACTACTATTAACACTACTCGTACTACTACTACTACTACTAGTACTACTACTACTCTTAGTACTACTACTACTACTACTAGTACTAATACTACTACTACTTCTAGTAATAATACTACTACTACTAGTACTACTACTACTAGTACTTGTACTACTACTACTAGTACTATTACTACTAATAATACTTCTAGTACTACTACTACTACTACTAGTACTACTACTAGTATTAATTATACTACTAGTACTACTACTACTACTAGTACTACTACTACTACTAGTACTACTACTACTTTTAGTACTACTACTACTTGTGCTACTACCACTACTAATAGTAATACTACTACTACTACTAGTACTACTACTACCACGAGTACTACTACTAGTACTACTACTACTTCTTTTAGTACTACTATTACTAGTGCTACTACTACTAATAGTAATACTACTACTACTACTATTACTAATACTACTAGTACTACTACTATTGCAAGTACTACTACTACTTGTACTACTTCTAGTACTACTACTACTAGTAATATTGCTACAAATAATACTACTAGTACTACTACAACTACTAGTACTACTACTAGTACCACTATTAGTACTACTAATACTACTACTACTAGCACTAATACTACTAATTTAAGTACTACTACTACTAGTGCTACTACTACTAATACTAGTAATACTACAACTACTAGTACTACTACTACTACTACTACTAGTACTAATATTATTACTACTACTACTAGTAATATTACTACTACTATTATTAATACTACTACTACTGCTACTACTACTACTACTAGTAATACTACCACTACTACTAGTACTACTACTACTACTGCTAGTAATACTACTACTACTATTACTACTAGTAATACTAATACTACTACTACTACTAATACTACCACTACTTCTACTAGTACTACTAGTACTACTACTACTACTAGTACTACTATTACTTCTACTAGTACTACTAATTCTACTAGTACTACTACTACTACTACTAGTACTACTACTACTACTTGCACTACTACTACTAGTAATACTACTACTAGTACTACTACTAGTACTACTAATACTACTGCTACTACTAGTACTACTAGTATTACTACTACTAGTACTACTACTTCTACTACTAGTACTACAACTACTACTACTAGTACTATTACTACTACTACTAATACTACTACTACTACCACTACTACTAGTACTCCTACTACTACTAATACTAGTACTACTACTATTGGTACTACTAATACTACTAGTAGTAATACTAGTACTACTACTACTGCTACGAGTACTACTACTGCTACTACTAATGCAACTACCACTACTACTACTACTGGTACTAATACTACGACTAGCACTAATAATTCTAGTACTACTACTACTAATACTACTAGTACTACTAGTACTACTACTATTACTAGTAATACTACTCATACTACTACTAGTACTATTACTATTAATACTACTACTACTAGTACTACTACTCATACTACTACTAGTACTATTACTACTACTACTAGTACTACTACTACTAGTACTACTAATACTACTTTAATACTACTACTACTAGTGCTACTACTAATACTAGTAATACTACTACTACTACTAGTACTGCTAGTACTACTACTAATAGTATTACTACTAGTAATACTAATGCTACTATTACTACTAGTACTACTACTATTTTAGTACTATTACTACTAGTGATACTACTACTACTACTAGTAATACTACTACTACTATTAGTACTACTACTACTAGTAATAATACTACTAATAGTACTACTAATTCCAGTAGTACTACTACTACTACTAGTACTACTACTACTACTACTAGTACTACTACTAATAGTAATACTAGTACTACTACTACTAGTACTACTACTACTACTTCTAGTACTACTACTACTAGTGCTACTACTACTACTAGTACTACTACTACTAGTACTACTACTACTACTACCAATACTACTAGTGTTACTAGTACTAATACTACTACTACTAGTACTTGTACTACTACTACTAGTACTACTACTACTACTAATACTAGTACTACTACTACCACGAGTACTACTACTAGTACTACTACTACTTCTTTTAGTACTTCTATTACTAGTGCTACTACTACTAATAGTAATACTACTACTACTACTATTACTAATACTACTAGTACTACTACTATTGCAAGTACTACTACTACTTGTACTACTTCTAGTACTACTACTACTAGTAATATTGCTACAAATAATACTACTAGTACTACTACTACTACTAGTACTACTACTAGTACCACTACTAGTACTACTAATACTACTACTACTAGCACTAATACTACTAATTTAAGTACTACTACTACTAGTGCTACTACTACTAATACTAGTAATACTACAACTACTAGTACTACTACTACTACTACTACTAGTACTAATATTATTACTACTACTACTACTAGTAATTTTACTACTACTATTATTAATACTACTACTACTGCTACTACTATTACTACTAGTAATACTACTACTACTACTAGTACTACTACTACTATTACTACTAGTAATACTAATACTACTACTACTACTAATACTACCACTACTTCTACTAGTACTATTAGTACTACTACTACTAGTACTACTATTACTTCTACTAGTACTACTAATTCTACTAGTACTAATACTACTACTACTAGTACTACTACTACTACTTGCACTACTACTACTAGTAATACTACTACTAGTACTACTACTAGTACTACTAATACTACTACTAATACTAGTACTACTAGTATTACTACTACTAGTACTACTACTTCTACTACTAGTACTACAACTACTACTACTAGTACTACTACTACTACTGCTAGTAATACTACTACTACTATTACTAGTAGTAATACTAATACTACTACTACTAATACTACCACTACTTCTACTAGTACTACTATTACTACTAGTACTACTACTATTACTACTAGTACTACTATTACTTCTACTAGTACTACTAATTCTACTAGTACTACTACTACTACTAGTACAACTACTACTACTACTTGCACTACTACTACTAGTACTACTACTACTAGTACTAGTACTAGTACTACTAATACTACTACTACTACTAGTACTACTACTATTACTACTACTAGTACTACTACTTCTACTACTAGTACTACAACTACTACTACTAGTACTATACTACTACTACTGCTACTACTACTACTACTAGTAATACTACCACTACTACTAGTACTACTACTATTGCAAGTACTACTACTACTTGTACTACTTCTAGTACTACTACTACTAGTAATATTGCTACAAATAATACTACTAGTACTACTACTACTACTAGTACTACTACTAGTACCACTACTAGTACTACTAATACTACTACTACTAGCACTAATACTACTAATTTAAGTACTACTACTACTAGTGCTACTACTACTAATACTAGTAATACTACAACTACTAGTACTACTACTACTACTACTACTAGTACTAATATTATTACTACTACTACTACTAGTAATTTTACTACTACTATTATTAATACTACTACTACTGCTACTACTACTACTACTAGTAATACTACCACTACTACTAGTACTACTACTACTACTGCTAGTAATACTACTACTACTATTACTACTAGTAATACTAATACTACTACTACTACTAATACTACCACTACTTCTACTAGTACTATTAGTACTACTACTACTAGTACTACTATTACTTCTACTAGTACTACTAATTCTACTAGTACTAATACTACTACTACTAGTACTACTACTACTACTTGCACTACTACTACTAGTAATACTACTACTAGTACTACTACTAGTACTACTAATACTACTACTAATACTAGTACTACTAGTATTACTACTACTAGTACTACTACTTCTACTACTAGTACTAAAACTACTACTACTAGTACTACTACTACTACTGCTAGTAATACTACTACTACTATTACTAGTAGTAATACTAATACTACTACTACTAATACTACCACTACTTCTACTAGTACTACTATTACTACTAGTACTACTACTATTACTACTAGTACTACTATTACTTCTACTAGTACTACTAATTCTACTAGTACTACTACTACTACTATTACAACTACTACTACTACTTGCACTACTACTACTAGTACTACTACTACTAGTACTACTACTAGTACTACTAATACTACTACTACTACTAGTACTACTAGTATTACTACTACTAGTACTACTACTTCTACTACTAGTACTACAACTACTACTACTAGTACTATTACTACTACTACTAGTACTACTACTACTACCACTACTACTAGTACTACTACTACTACTAGTACTACTAATACTAGTACTACTACTATTGGTACTACTAATACTACTAGTAGTAATACTAGTACTACTACTACTGCTACGAGTACTACTACTGCTACTACTAATGCAACTACCACTACTACTACTACTGGTACTAATACTACGACTAGCACTAATAATTCTAGTACTACTACTACTAATAATACTAGTACTACTACTACTACTACTATTACTAGTAATACTACTCATACTACTACTAGTACTATTACTACTAATACTACTACTACTAGTACTACTACTCATACTACTACTAGTACTATTACTACTACTACTAGTACTACTACTACTAGTACTACTAATACTAATTTAATACTACTACTACTAGTGCTACTACTAATACTAGTAATACTACTACTACTACTAGTACTGCTAGTACTACTACTAATAGTATTACTACTAGTAATACTAATGCTACTATTACTACTAGTAATACCACTACTACTACTAGTACTGCTACCACTACTTCTATTACTATTACTACTAGTAATACTAATGCTACTATTACTACTAGTACTACTACTATTTTAGTACTATTACTACTAGTGATACTACTACTACTACTAGTAATACTACTACTACTATTAGTACTACTACTACTAGTAATAATACTACTAATAGTACTACTAATTCCAGTAGTACTACTACTACTACTAGTACTAATACTACTACTACTAGTACTACTACTAATAGTAATACTAGTACTACTACTACTAGTACTACTACTACTACTTCTAGTACTACTACTACTAGTGCTACTACTACTACTAGTACTACTACTACTAGTACTACTACTACTACTACCAATACTACTAGTGTTACTAGTGCTAATACTACTACTACTAGTACTTGTACTACTACTACTAGTACTACTACTACTAATACTAATGCTACTACTAGTACTACTACTAATACTACTACTAGTACTACTACTACTACTAGTACTACTACTACTACTTCTGGTACCACTACTACTAGTGCTACTACTACTACTAGTACTACTACTACTAGTATTACTACTAATACTAATACTACTAGTACTACTACTACTACTAGTACTTATTCTACTACTACTAGTACTGCTACTACTACTACTAGTGCTACTAGTACTACTAATACTACTAGTACTACTACTACTATTACCACTACGACTAGTACTACCAGTATTATTACTACTAATACTACTACTAGTATTACTACGACTGGTAATACTACTAGTACTACTAGTACTAATACTAGTACTACTACTACTATTAATACTACTACTACTACTACTAGTACTCCTACTAATACTACTAGTAGTACTACTACTAGTACTGTTACTACTATTACTACTACTAGTTCTACTAGTACTACTACTACTACTAATACTAATACTACTACTACCACTACTACTACTACTAGTAGTACTACTAGTATTACTAATAATACTACTACTACTACTTCTAGTAATAATACTACTACTAGTACTACAACTACTACTACTACTACTAGTACTACTACTATTGCAAATACTACTACTACTAGTACTACTACTATTAACACTACTCGTAGTACTACTACTACTACTAGTACTAATACTACTCTTTGTACTACTACTACTACTAGTACTAATACTACTACTACTTCTAGTAATACTACTACTACTACTAGTACTACTACTACTAGTACTTGTAGTACTACTACTAGTACTATTACTACTAATAATACTTCTAGTACTACTACTACTACTACTAGTACTACTACTACTACTAGTATTAATTATACTACTAGTACTACTACTACTACTATTACTACTACTACTACTAGTACTACTACTACTTTTAGTACTACTACCACTTGTGCTACTACCACTACTACTAGTAATACTACTACTACTACTACTAGTACTACTACTACCACGAGTACTACTACTAGTACTACTTCTACTACTTTTAGTACTACTATTACTAGTGCTACTACTACTAATAGTAATACTACTACTACTACTATTACTAATACTACTAGTACTACTAATATTGCAAGTACTACTACTACTAGTAATATTACTACTAATAATACTACTAGTACTACTACTACTACTACTAGTACTACTACTAGTACCACTACTAGTAATACTAATACTACTACTAGCACTAATACTACTAATTTAAGTACTACTACTACTAGTGCTACTACTACTACTAGTAATACTACTACTACTACTAGTACTGCTACCACTACTTCTATTACTATTACTACTAGTAATACTAATGCTACTATTACTACTAGTACTACTACTATTTTAGTACTATTACTACTAGTGATACTACTACTACTAGTACTACTACTACTAGTACTACTACTACTACCAATACTACTAGTATTACTAGTGCTAATACTACTACTACTAGTACTAGTACTAATACTACTAATACTACTACTACTAATACTAATACTACTACTAGTACTACTACTAATACTACTACTAGTACTACTACTACTACTACTAGTACTACTACTACTAGTACTACTAGTACTACTAATACTAGTACTACTACTACTACTTTTAGTATTACTACTACTAGTGCTACTACTACTACTAGTACTACTACTACTAGTACTACTACTACTACCAATACTACTAGTGTTACTAGTGCTAATACTACTACTACTAGTACTTGTACTAATACTACTAATACTACTACTACTAATACTAATGCTACTACTAGTACTACTACTAATACTACTACTAGTACTACTACTACTACTAGTACTACTACTACTACTTCTGGTACTACTACTACTAGTGCTACTACTACTACTAGTACTACTACTACTACTAGTACTTATTCTACTACTACTAGTACTGCTACTACTACTACTAGTGCTACTAGTACTACTAATACTACTAGTACTACTACTACTATTACCACTACGACTAGTACTACCAGTATTAATACTACTAATACTACTACTAGTATTACTACGACTGGTAATACTACTAGTACTACTAGTACTAATACTAGTACTACTACTACTATTAATACTACTACTACTACTACTACTACTAGTACTACTACTAATACTACTAGTACTACTACTACTAGTACTGTTACTACTATTACTACTACTAGTTCTACTAGTACTACTACTACTACTAATAATACTACTACTACTACCACTACTACTACTACTAGTAGTACTACTAGTATTACTAATAATACTAGTACTACTACTTCTAGTAATAATACTACTACTAGTACTACAACTACTACTACTACTACTAGTACTACTACTATTGCAAATACTACTACTACTAGTACTACTACTATTAACACTACTCGTAGTACTACTACTACTACTAGTACTAATACTACTCTTTGTACTACTACTACTACTAGTACTAATACTACTACTACTTCTAGTAATACTACTACTACTACTAGTACTACTACTACTAGTACTTGTAGTACTACTACTAGTACTATTACTACTAATAATACTACTAGTACTACTACTACTACTACTAGTACTACTACTACTAGTAGTACTAATTATACTACTAGTACTACTACTACTACTACTACTACTACTACTACCAATACTACTAGTGTTACTAGTACTAATACTACTACTACTAGTACTTGTACTACTACTACTAGTACTACTACTACTACTAATACTAATGCTACTACTAGTACTACTACTAATAGTACTACTACTACTACTACTAGTACTACTACTACTTCTGGTACTACTACTACTAGTGCTACTACTACTACTAGTACTACTACTACTAGTATTACTACTAATACTAATACTTCTAGTACTACTAGTACTACTAGTACTGATTCTACTACTACTAACACTACTACTACTACTAGTGCTACTAGTACTACTACTACTATTATTACTACTACTACTACTACCGCTACGACTAGTACTACTAGTACTAATACTATTACTACTACTACTAGTATTACTAGTACTGGTACTACTACTACTACTAGTACTAATGCTAGTACTCCTACTACTACTACTACTAGTACTACTACTACTACTAGTACTACTTCTACTAATACTACTAGTACTACTACTACTACTAGTACTGTTACTACTACTACTAGTATTAATACTACTACTTCTACTACTAGTTCTACTAGTACTACTACTACTACTACTAGTACTAATACTACTACTACTAGTAGTACTACTAGTAGTACTACTACTACTACTTGTACTACTACTACTAATACTACTAATACTACTACTACTACTACTAGTACTACTACTAGTACTGCTAATATTACTAGTACTACTACTACTAGTACTACTACTATTAACACTACTCGTACTACTACTACTACTACTAGTACTACTACTACTCTTAGTACTACTACTACTACTACTAGTACTAATGCTACTACTACTTCTAGTAATAATACTACTACTACTAGTACTACTACTACTAGTACTTGTACTACTACTACTAGTACTATTACTACTAATAATACTTCTAGTACTACTACTACTACTAGTACTACTACTACTACTAGTATTAATTATACTACTAGTACTACTACTACTACTAGTACTACTACTACTACTACTAGTACTACTACTACTTTTAGTACTACTACTACTTGTGCTACTACCACTACTAATAGTAATACTACTACTACTACTACTAGTACTACTACTACCACTAGTACTACTACTACTACTACTACTTCTTTTAGTACTACTATTACTAGTGCTACTACTACTAATAGTAATACTACTACTACTACTATTACTAATACTACTAGTACTACTACTATTGCAAGTACTACTACTACTTGTACTACTTCTAGTACTACTACTACTAGTAATATTGCTACAAATAATACTACTAGTACTACTACTACTACTAGTACTACTACTAGTACCACTACTAGTACTACTAATACTACTACTACTAGCACTAATACTACTAATTTAAGTACTACTACTACTAGTGCTACTACTACTAATACTAGTAATACTACAACTACTAGTACTACTACTACTACTACTAGTACTAATATTATTACTACTACTACTACTAGTAATATTACTACTACTATTAATACTACTACTACTGCTACTACTACTACTACTAGTAATACTACCACTACTACTAGTACTACTACTACTACTACTAGTACTACTATTACTACTACTAGTACTACTAATTCTACTAGTACTACTACTACTACTACTAGTACTACTAATACTACTTGCACTACTACTACTAGTACTACTACTACTAGTACTACTAATACTACTACTAATACTAGTAGTACTACTACTACTACTAGTACTACTACTACTACTACTATTACTACTACTACTACTGCTAGTAATACTACTACTACTATTACTACTAGTAATACTAATACTACTACTACTACTAATACTACCACTACTTCTACTAGTACTACTATTACTACTAGTACTACTACTATTACTACTAGTACTACTAATACTACTTGCACTACTACTACTAGTACTACTACTACTAGTACTACTAATACTACTACTAATACTAGTACTACTACTACTACTACTAGTACTACAACTACTACTACTATTACTACTACTACTACTGCTAGTAATACTACTACTACTATTACTACTAGTAATACTAATACTACTACTACTACTAATACTACCACTACTTCTACTAGTACTACTATTACTACTAGTACTACTACTATTACTACTAGTACTACTATTACTTCTACTAGTACTACTACTACTACTAGTACAACTACTACTACTACTTGCACTACTACTACTAGTACTACTACTACTAGTACTACTACTAGTACTACTAATACTACTACTACTATTAGTACTACTAGTATTACTACTACTAGTACTACTACTTCTACTACTAGTACTACAACTACTACTACTAGTACTATTACTACTACTACTAGTACTACTACTACTACCACTACTACTAGTACTGCTAGTACTCCTACTACTACTAATACTAGTACTACTACTATTGGTACTACTAATACTACTAGTAGTAATACTAGTACTACTACTACTGCTACGAGTACTACTACTGCTACTACTAATGCAACTACCACTACTACTACTACTGGTACTAATACTACGACTAGCACTAATAATTCTAGTACTACTACTACTAATACTACTAGTACTACTACTACTACTATTACTAGTAATACTACTCATACTACTACTAGTACTATTACTACTAATACTACTACTACTAGTACTACTACTCATACTACTACTAGTACTATTACTACTACTACTAGTACTACTACTACTAGTACTACTAATACTACTTTAATACTACTACTACTAGTGCTACTACTAATACTAGTAATACTACTACTACTACTAGTACTGCTAGTACTACTACTAATAGTATTACTACTAGTAATACTAATGCTACTATTACTACTAGTACTACTACTATTTTAGTACTATTACTACTAGTGATACTACTACTACTACTAGTAATACTACTACTACTATTAGTACTACTACTACTAGTAATAATACTACTAATAGTACTACTAATTCCAGTAGTACTACTACTACTACTAGTACTACTACTACTACTAATAGTAATACTAGTACTACTACTACTAGTACTACTACTACTACTTCTAGTACTACTACTACTAGTGCTACTACTACTACTAGTACTACTACTACTAGTACTACTACTACTACTACCAATACTACTAGTGTTACTAGTACTAATACTACTACTACTAGTACTTGTATTACTACTACTAGTACTACTACTACTACTAATACTAGTACTACTACTACCACGAGTACTACTACTAGTACTACTACTACTTCTTTTAGTACTACTATTACTAGTGCTACTACTACTAATAGTAATACTACTACTACTACTATTACTAATACTACTAGTACTACTACTATTGCAAGTACTACTACTACTTGTACTACTTCTAGTACTACTACTACTAGTAATATTGCTACAAATAATACTACTAGTACTACTACTACTACTAGTACTACTACTAGTACCACTACTAGTACTACTAATACTACTACTACTAGCACTAATACTACTAATTTAAGTACTACTACTACTAGTGCTACTACTACTAATACTAGTAATACTACAACTACTAGTACTACTACTACTACTACTACTAGTACTAATATTATTACTACTACTACTACTAGTAATATTACTACTACTATTATTAATACTACTACTACTGCTACTACTACTACTACTAGTAATACTACCACTACTACTAGTACTACTACTACTACTGCTAGTAATACTACTACTACTATTACTACTAGTAATACTAATACTACTACTACTACTACTAATACTACCACTACTTCTACTAGTACTACTAGTACTACTACTACTACTACTAGTACTACTATTACTTCTACTAGTACTACTAATTCTACTAGTACTAATACTACTACTACTAGTACTACTACTACTACTTGCACTACTACTACTAGTAATACTACTACTACTACTACTACTAGTACTACTAATACTACTACTAATACTAGTACTACTAGTATTACTACTACTAGTACTACTACTTCTACTACTAGTACTACAACTACTACTACTAGTACTACTAATACTACTGCTAGTAATACTACTACTACTATTACTAGTAGTAATACTAATACTACTACTACTACTAATACTACCACTACTTCTACTAGTACTACTATTACTACTAGTACTACTACTATTACTACTAGTACTACTATTACTTCTACTAGTACTACTAATTCTACTAGTACTACTACTACTACTAGTACAACTACTACTACTACTTGCACTACTACTACTAGTACTACTACTCATACTACTACTAGTACTATTACTACTACTACTAGTACTACTACTACTAGTACTACTAATACTACTTTAATACTACTACTACTAGTGCTACTACTACTACTAGTAATACTACTACTACTACTAGTACTGCTAGTACTACTACTAATAGTATTACTACTAGTAATACTAATGCTACTATTACTACTAGTACTACTACTATTTTAGTACTATTACTACTAGTGATACTACTACTACTACTAGTAATACTACTACTACTATTAGTACTACTACTACTAGTAATAATACTACTAATAGTACTACTAATTCCAGTAGTACTACTACTACTACTAGTACTACTACTACTACTACTATTACTACTACTAATACTAATACTAGTACTACTACTACTAGTACTACTACTACTAATTCTAGTACTACTACTACTAGTGCTACTACTACTACTAGTACTACTACTACTAGTACTACTACTACTACTACCAATACTACTAGTGTTACTAGTACTAATACTACTAATACTAGTACTTGTACTACTACTACTAGTACTACTACTACTACTAATACTAATGCTACTACTAGTACTACTACTAATACTACTACTAGTACTACTACTACTACTAGTACTACTACTACTACTTCTGGTACCACTACTACTAGTGCTACTACTACTACTAGTACTACTACTACTAGTATTACTACTAATACAATACTACTAGTACTACTACTACTACTAGTACTTATTCTACTACTACTAGTACTGCTACTACTAATACTAGTGCTACTAGTACTACTAATACTACTAGTACTACTACTACTATTACCACTACGACTAGTACTACCAGTATTAATACTACTAATACTACTACTAGTATTACTACGACTGGTAATACTACTAGTACTACTAGTACTAATACTAGTACTACTACTACTATTAATACTACTACTACTACTAGTACTCCTACTAATACTACTAGTAGTACTACTACTAGTACTGTTACTACTATTACTACTACTAGTTCTACTAGTACTACTACTACTACTACTAATACTAATACTACTACTACCACTACTACTACTACTAGTAGTACTACTAGTATTACTAATAATACTAGTACTACTACTTCTAGTAATAATACTACTACTAGTACTACAACTACTACTACAACTACTAGTACTACTACTATTGAAATACTACTACTACTAGTACTACTACTATTAAAACTACTCGTAGTACTACTACTACTACTAGTACTAATTCTACTCTTTGTACTACTACTACTACTAGTACTAATACTACTACTACTTCTAGTAATACTACTACTACTACTAGTACTACTACTACTAGTACTTGTACTACTACTACTAGTACTATTACTACTAATAATACTTCTAGTACTACTACTACTACTAGTACTACTACTACTACTAGTATTAATTATACTACTAGTACTACTACTACTACTAGTACTACTACTACTACTACTATTACTAGTAATACTACTCATACTACTACTAGTACTATTACTACTAATACTACTACTACTAGTACTACTACTCATACTACTACTAGTACTATTACTACTACTACTAGTACTACTACTACTAGTACTACTAATACTACTTTAATACTACTACTACTAGTGCTACTACTAATACTAGTAATACTACTACTACTAGTACTGCTAGTACTACTACTAATAGTATTACTACTAGTAATACTAATGCTACTATTACTACTAGTACTACTACTATTTTAGTACTATTACTACTAGTGATACTACTACTACTACTAGTAATACTACTACTACTGTTAGTATTACTACTACTAGTAATAATACTACTAATAGTGCTACTAATTCCAGTAGTACTACTACTACTACTAGTACTACTACTACTACTACTAGTACTACTACTAATAGTAATACTAGTACTACTACTACTAGTACTACTACTACTACTTCTAGTACTACTACTACTAGTGCTACTACTACTACTAGTACTACTACTACTAGTACTACTACTACTACTACCAATACTACTAGTGTTACTAGTACTAATACTACTACTACTAGTACTTGTACTACTACTACTAGTACTACTACTACTACTAATACTAGTACTACTACTACCACGAGTACTACTACTAGTACTACTACTACTTCTTTTAGTACTACTATTACTAGTGCTACTACTACTAATAGTAATACTACTACTACTATTACTAATACTACTAGTACTACTACTATTGCAAGTACTACTACTACTTGTACTACTTCTAGTACTACTACTACTAGTAATATTGCTACAAATAATACTACTAGTACTACTACTACTACTAGTACTACTACTACTACTACTAGTACTAATATTATTACTACTACTACTACTAGTAATATTACTACTACTATTATTAATACTACTACTACTGCTACTACTACTAGTAATACTACCACTACTACTAGTACTACTACTACTACTGCTAGTAATACTACTACTACTATTACTACTAGTAATACTAATACTACTACTACTACTAATACTACCACTACTTCTACTAGTACTACTAGTACTACTACTACTACTACTAGTACTACTATTACTTCTACTAGTACTACTAATTCTACTAGTACTAATACTACTACTACTAGTACTACTACTACTACTTGCACTACTACTACTAGTAATACTACTACTAGTACTACTAATACTACTACTAATACTAGTACTACTAGTATTACTACTACTAGTACTACTACTTCTACTACTAGTACTACAACTACTACTACTAGTACTACTACTACTGCTAGTAATACTACTACTACTATTACTAGTAGTAATACTAATACTACTACTACTACTAATACTACCACTACTTCTACTAGTACTACTATTACTACTAGTACTACTACTATTACTACTAGTACTACTATTACTTCTACTAGTACTACTAATTCTACTAGTACTACTACTACTACTAGTACAACTACTACTACTACTTGCACTACTACTACTAGTACTACTACTACTAGTACTACTACTAGTACTACTAATACTACTACTACTACTAGTACTACTAGTATTACTACTACTAGTACTACTACTTCTACTACTAGTACTACAACTACTACTACTAGTACTATTACTACTACTACTAGTACTACTACTACTACCACTACTACTAGTACTGCTAGTACTCCTACTACTACTAATACTAGTACTACTACTATTGGTACTACTAATACTACTAGTAGTAATACTAGTACTACTACTACTGCTACGAGTACTACTACTGCTACTACTAATGCAACTACCACTACTACTACTACTGGTACTAATACTACGACTAGCACTAATAATTCTAGTACTACTACTACTAATACTACTAGTACTACTACTACTACTACTATTACTAGTAATACTACTCATACTACTACTAGTACTATTACTACTACTACTACTACTAGTACTACTACTCATACTACTACTAGTACTATTACTACTACTACTAGTACTACTACTACTAGTACTACTACTACTAGTACTACTAATACTACTTTAATACTACTACTACTAGTGCTACTACTACTACTAGTAATACTACTACTACTACTAGTACTGCTAGTACTACTACTAATAGTATTGCTACTAGTAATACTAATGCTACTATTACTACTAGTACTACTACTATTTTAGTACTATTACTACTAGTGATACTACTACTACTACTAGTAATACTACTACTACTATTAGTACTACTACTACTAGTAATAATACTACTATTAGTACTAGTAATACTAGTAGTACTAGTAGTAGTAGTAGTAGTACTACTACTACTACTACTAGTACTACTACTAATAGTAATACTAGTACTACTACTACTAGTACTACTACTACTACTTCTAGTACTACTACTACTAGTGCTACTACTACTACTAGTACTACTACTACTAGTACTACTACTACTACTACCAATACTACTAGTGTTACTAGTACTAATAATACTAATACTAGTACTTGTACTACTACTACTAGTACTACTACTACTACTAATACTAATGCTACTACTAGTACTACTACTAATACTACTACTAGTACTACTACTACTACTAGTACTACTACTACTACTTCTGGTACCACAACTACTAGTGCTACTACTACTACTAGTACTACTACTACTAGTATTACTACTAATACTAATACTACTAGTACTACTACTACTACTAGTACTTATTCTACTACTACTACTTCTGGTACCACAACTACTAGTGCTACTACTAATACTAGTGCTACTAGTACTACTAATACTACTAGTACTACTACTACTATTACCACTACGACTAGTACTACCAGTATTAATACTACTAATACTACTACTAGTATTACTACGACTGGTAATACTACTAGTACTACTAGTACTAATACTAGTACTACTACTACTATTAATACTACTACTACTACTAGTACTCCTACTAATACTACTAGTAGTACTACTACTAGTACTTTTACTACTATTACTACTACTAGTTCTACTAGTACTACTACTACTACTACTAATACTAATACTACTACTACCACTACTACTACTACTAGTAGTACTACTAGTATTACTAATAATACTAGTACTACTACTTCTAGTAATAATACTACTACTAGTACTACAAATACTACTACTACTACTAGTACTACTACTATTGAAATACTACTACTACTAGTACTACTACTATTAAAACTACTCGTAGTACTACTACTACTACTAGTACTAATACTACTCTTTGTACTACTACTACTACTAGTACTAATACTACTACTACTTCTAGTAATACTACTACTACTACTAGTACTACTACTACTAGTACCTGTACTACTACTACTAGTACTATTACTACTAATAATACTTCTAGTACTACTACTACTACTACTAGTACTACTACTACTACTAGTATTAATTATATTACTAGTACTACTACTACTACTAGTACTACTACTACTACTACTAGTACTACTACTACTTTTAGTACTACTACTACTTGTGCTACTACCACTACTACTAGTAATACTACTACTACTACTACTAGTACTACTACTACCACGAGTACTACTACTAGTACTACTACTACTTCTTTTAGTACTACTATTACTAGTGCTACTACTACTAATAGTAATACTACTACTACTACTATTACTAATACTACTAGAACTACTACTATTGCAAGTACTACTACTACTTGTACTACTTCTAGTACTACTACTACTAGTAATATTGCTACAAATAATACTACTAGTACTACTACTACTTCTAGTACTTCTACTAGTACCACTACTAGTACTACTAATACTACTACTACTAGCACTAATACTACTAATTTAAGTACTACTACTACTAGTGCTACTACTACTAATACTAGTAATACTACAACTACTAGTACTACTACTACTAGTACTAATATTATTACTAGTACTACTACTAGTAATATTAATACTACTATTATTAATACTACTACTACTGCTACTACTACTAGTAATACTACCACTACTACTAGTACTACTACTACTACTGCTAGTAATACTACTACTACTATTACTACTAGTAATACTAATACTACTACTACTACTAATAATACCACTACTTCTACTAGTACTACTAGTACTACTACTACTACTACTAGTACTACTATTACTTCTACTAGTACTACTAATTCTACTAGTACTACTACTACTACTAGTACAACTACTACTACTACTTGCACTACTACTACTAGTACTACTACTACTAGTACTACTACTAGTACTACTAATACTACTACTACTACTAGTACTACTAGTATTACTACTACTAGTACTACTACTTCTACTACTAGTACTACAACTACTACTACTAGTACTATTACTACTACTACTAGTACTACTACTATTACCACTACTACTAGTACTGCTAGTACTCCTACTACTACTAATACTAGTACTACTACTATTGGTACTACTAATACTACTAGTAGTAATACTAGTACTACTACTACTGCTACGAGTACTACTACTGCTACTACTAATGCAACTACCACTACTACTACTACTGGTACTAATACTAAGACTAGCACTAATAATTCTAGTACTACTACTACTAATACTACTAGTACTACTACTACTACTACTAGTAATACTACTCATACTACTACTAGTACTATTACTACTACTACTACTAGTACTACTACTCATACTACTACTAGTACTATTACTACTACTACTAGTACTACTACTACTAGTACTACTAATACTACTTTAATACTACTACTACTAGTGCTACTACTAATACAAGTAATACTACTACTACTACTAGTACTGCTAGTACTACTACTAATAGTATTACTACTAGTAATACTAATGCTACTATTACTACTAGTAATACCACTACTACTACTAGTACTGCTACCACTACTTCTATTACTATTACTACTAGTAATACTAATGCTACTATTACTACTAGTACTACTACTATTTTAGTACTATTACTACTAGTGATACTACTACTACTACTAGTAATACTACTACTACTATTAGTACTACTACTACTAGTAATAATACTACTAATAGTACTACTAATTCCAGTAGTACTACTACTACTACTAGTACTACTACTACTACTACTAGTACTACTACTAATAGTAATACTAGTACTACTACTACTAGTACTACTACTACTAGTACTACTACTACTACTAGTACTACTACTACTAGTACTACTACTACTACTACCAATACTACTAGTGTTACTAGTACTAATACTACTACTACTAGTACTTGTACTACTACTACTAGTACTACTACTACTACTAATACTAATGCTACTACTAGTACTACTACTAATACTACTACTAGTACTACTACTACTACTAGTACTACTACTACTACTTCTGGTACTACTACTACTAGTGCTACTACTACTACTAGTACTACTACTACTAGTACTACTACTAATATTAATACTACTAGTACTACTACTACTAGTACTTATTCTACTACTACTAGTACTGCTACTACTACTACTAGTGCTACTAGTACTACTAATACTACTAGTACTACTACTACTATTACCACTACGACTAGTACTACTAGTATTAATACTACTAATACTAATACTAGTATTACTACTACTGGTACTACTACTAGTACTACTAGTACTAATACTAGTACTACTACTACTATTAATACTACTACTACTACTAGTACTCCTACTAATACTACTAGTAGTACTACTACTAGTACTGTTACTACTATTACTACTACTAGTTCTACTAGTATTACTACTACTACTACTAATAATAATACTACTACTACCACTACTACTACTACTAGTAGTACTACTAGTATTACTAATAATACTAGTACTACTACTTCTAGTAATAATACTACTACTAGTACTACAACTACTACTACTACTACTAGTACTACTACTATTGAATACTACTACTACTAGTACTACTACTATTAAAACTACTCGTAGTACTACTACTACTACTAGTACTAATTCTACTCTTTGTACTACTACTACTACTAGTACTAATACTACTACTACTTCTAGTAATACTACTACTACTACTAGTACTACTACTACTAGTACTTGTACTACTACTACTAGTACTATTACTACTAATAATACTTCTAGTACTACTACTACTACTACTAGTACTACTACTACTACTAGTATTAATTATACTACTAGTACTACTACTACTACTAGTACTACTACTACTACTACTAGTACTACTACTACTTTTAGTACTACTACTACTTGTGCTACTACCACTACTACTAGTAATACTACTACTACTACTACTAGTACTACTACTACCACGAGTACTACTACTAGTACTACTACTACTTCTTTTAGTACTACTATTACTAGTGCTACTACTACTAATATTAATACTACTACTACTACTATTACTAATACTACTAGAACTACTACTATTGCAAGTACTACTACTACTTGTACTACTTCTAGTACTACTACTACTAGTAATATTGCTACAAATAATACTACTAGTACTACTACTACTAGTACTACTACTAGTACCACTACTAGTACTACTAATACTACTACTACTAGCACTAATACTACTAATTTAAGTACTACTACTACTAGTGCTACTACTACTAATACTAGTAATACTACAACTACTAGTACTACTACTACTAGTACTAATATTATTACTAGTACTACTACTAGTAATATTACTACTACTATTATTAATACTACTACTACTGCTACTACTACTAGTAATACTACCACTACTACTAGTACTACTACTACTACTTCTAGTACTACTACTACTAGTAATATTGCTACAAATAATACTACTAGTACTACTACTACTACTAGTACTTCTACTAGTACCACTACTAGTACTACTAATACTACTACTACTAGCACTAATACTACTAATTTAAGTACTACTACTACTAGTGCTACTACTACTACTACTAGTACTACTACTACTACTAGTACTACTACTACTAGTACTACTACTACTACTAGTACTACTACTAGTACTACTACTACTACTATTACTAATACTACTACTACTACTACTACTACTAGTAATACTACCACTACTACTAGTACTACTACTACTACTAGTACTAATACTACTATTTGTACTACTACTACTACTAGTACTAATGCTACTACTACTACTAGTAATACTACTAATACTACTAGTACTACTACTACTAGTACTTGTACTACTACTACTAGTACTATTACTACTAATAATACTTCTAGTACTACTACTACTACTACTAGTACTACTACTACTACTAGTATTAATTATACTACTAGTACTACTACTACTACTATTACTACTACTACTACTAGTACTACTACTAATTTTAGTACTACTACTACTTGTGCTACTACCACTACTACTAGTAATACTACTACTACTACTACTAGTACTACTACTACCACGAGTACTACTACTAGTACTACTTCTACTACTTTTAGTACTACTATTACTAGTGCTACTACTAACTACTAGTAATACTACTACTACTACTAGTACTGCTAGTACTACTACTAATAGTATTACTACTAGTAATACTAATGCTACTATTACTACTAGTACTACTACTATTTTAGTACTATTACTACTAGTGATACTACTACTACTACTAGTAATACTACTACTACTATTAGTACTACTACTACTAGTAATAATACTACTAATAGTACTACTAATTCCAGTAGTACTACTACTACTACTAGTACTACAACTACTACTACTAGTACTACTACTAATAGTAATACTAGTACTACTACTACTAGTACTACTACTACTACTTCTAGTACTACTACTACTAGTGCTACTACTACTACTAGTACTACTACTACTAGTACTACTACTACTACTACCAATACTACTAGTGTTACTAGTACTAATACTACTACTACTAGTACTTGTACTACTACTACTAGTACTACTACTACTACTAATACTAATGCTACTACTAGTACTACTACTAATACTACTACTAGTACTACTACTACTACTAGTACTACTACTACTACTTCTGGTACCACTACTACTAGTGCTACTACTACTACTAGTACTACTACTACTAGTATTACTACTAATACTAATACTACTAGTACTACTACTACTACTAGTACTTATTCTACTACTACTAGTACTGCTACTACTACTACTAGTGCTACTAGTACTACTAATACTACTAGTACTACTACTACTATTACCACTACGACTAGTACTACCAGTATTAATACTACTAATACTACTACTAGTATTACTACGACTGGTAATACTACTAGTACTACTAGTACTAATACTAGTACTACTACTACTATTAATACTACTACTACTACTACTACTAGTACTCCTACTAATACTACTAGTAATACTACTACTAGTACTGTTACTACTATTACTACTACTAGTTCTACTAGTACTACTACTACTACTACTAATACTAATACTACTACTACCACTACTACTACTACTAGTAGTACTACTAGTATTACTAATAATACTAGTACTACTACTTCTAGTAATAATACTACTACTAGTACTACAACTACTACTACTAGTACTACTACTATTGAAATACTACTACTACTAGTACTACTACTATTAAAACTACTCGTAGTACTACTACTACTACTAGTACTAATTCTACTCTTTGTACTACTACTACTACTAGTACTAATACTACTACTACTTCTAGTAATACTACTACTACTACTAGTACTACTACTACTAGTACTTGTACTACTACTACTAGTACTATTACTACTAATAATACTTCTAGTACTACTACTACTACTACTAGTACTAATACTACTACTAGTATTAATTATACTACTAGTACTACTACTACTACTAGTACTACTACTACTACTACTAGTACTACTACTACTTTTAGTACTACTACTACTTGTGCTACTACCACTACTACTAGTAATACTACTACTACTACTACTAGTACTACTACTACCACGAGTACTACTACTAGTACTACTACTACTTCTTTTAGTACTACTATTACTAGTGCTACTACTACTAATAGTAATACTACTACTACTACTATTACTAATACTACTAGTACTACTACTATTGCAAGTACTACTACTACTTGTACTACTTCTAGTACTACTACTACTAGTAATATTCTACAAATAATACTACTAGTACTACTACTACTACTAGTACTACTACTAGTACCACTACTAGTACTACTAATACTACTACTACTAGCACTAATACTACTAATTTAAGTACTACTACTACTACTACTAGTACTAATATTATTACTACTACTACTACTAGTAATATTACTACTACTATTATTAATACTACTACTACTGCTACTACTACTAGTAATACTACCACTACTACTAGTACTACTACTACTACTGCTAGTAATACTACTACTACTATTACTACTAGTAATACTAATACTACTACTACTACTGATAATACCACTACTTCTACTAGTACTACTAGTACTACTACTACTACTACTAGTACTACTATTACTTCTACTAGTACTACTAATTCTACTAGTACTACTACTACTAGTACAACTACTACTACTACTTGCACTACTACTACTAGTACTACTACTACTAGTACTACTACTAGTACTACTAATACTACTACTACTACTAGTACTACTAGTATTACTACTACTAGTACTACTACTTCTACTACTAGTACTACAACTACTACTACTAGTACTATTACTACTACTACTAGTACTACTACTACTACCACTACTACTAGTACTGCTAGTACTCCTACTACTACTAATACTAGTACTACTACTATTGGTACTACTAATACTACTAGTAGTAATACTAGTACTACTACTACTGCTACGAGTACTACTACTGCTACTACTAATGCAACTACCACTACTACTACTACTGGTACTAATACTACGACTAGCACTAATAATTCTAGTACTACTACTACTAATACTACTAGTACTACTACTACTACTACTAGTAATACTACTCATACTACTACTAGTACTATTACTACTACTACTACTAGTACTACTACTCATACTACTACTAGTACTATTACTACTACTACTAGTACTACTACTACTAGTACTACTAATACTACTTTAATACTACTACTACTAGTGCTACTACTAATACTAGTAATACTACTACTACTACTAGTACTGCTAGTACTACTACTAATAGTATTACTACTAGTAATACTAATGCTACTATTACTACTAGTAATACCACTACTACTACTAGTACTGCTACCACTACTTCTATTACTATTACTACTAGTAATACTAATGCTACTATTACTACTAGTACTACTACTATTTTAGTACTATTACTACTAGTGATACTACTACTACTACTAGTAATACTACTACTACTATTAGTACTACTACTACTAGTAATAATACTACTAATAGTACTACTAATTCCAGTAGTACTACTACTACTAGTACTACTACTACTTACTACTAGTACTACTACTAATAGTAATACTAGTACTACTACTACTAGTACTACTACTACTTCTAGTACTACTACTACTAGTGCTACTACTACTACTAGTACTACTACTACTAGTACTACTACTACTACCAATACTACTAGTGTTACTAGTACTAATACTACTACTACTAGTACTTGTACTACTACTACTAGTACTACTACTACTACTAATACTAATGCTACTACTAGTACTACTACTAATACTACTACTAGTACTACTACTACTACTAGTACTACTACTACTACTTCTGGTACCACTACTACTAGTGGTACTACTACTACTAGTACTACTACTACTAGTATTACTACTAATACTAATACTACTAGTACTACTACTACTACTAGTACTTATTCTACTACTACTAGTACTGCTACTACTACTACTAGTGCTACTAGTACTAATACTACTATTATTACTACTACTACTACTACCGCTACGACTAGTACTACTAGTACTAATACTATTACTACTACTACTAGTATTACTAGTACTGGTACTACTACTACTACTAGTACTAATGCTAGTACTCCTACTACTAATACTACTAGTACTACTACTACTATTACCACTACGACTAGTACTACCAATAATAATACTACTAATACTACTACTAGTATTACTACGACTGGTAATACTACTAGTACTACTAGTACTAATACTAGTACTACTACTACTATTAATACTACTACTACTACTACTACTAGTACTCCTACTAATACTACTAGTAGTACTACTACTGTACTGTTACTACTATTACTACTACTAGTTCTACTAGTACTACTACTACTACTAATACTAATACTACTACTACCACTACTACTACTACTAGTATTACTACTAGTATTACTAATAATACTAGTACTACTACTTCTAGTAATAATACTACTACTAGTACTACAACTACTACTACTACTACTAGTACTACTACTGTTGCAAATACTACTACTACTAGTACTACTACTATTAACACTACTCGTAGTACTACTACTACTACTAGTACTAATACTACTCTTTGTACTACTACTACTACTAGTACTAATGCTACTACTACTTCTAGTAATACTACTACTACTAGTACTACTACTACTAGTACTTGTACTACTACTACTAGTACTATTACTACTAATAATACTTCTAGTACTACTACTACTACTACTACTAGTACTACTACTACTACTAGTATTAATTATACTACTAGTACTACTACTACTACTAGTACTACTACTACTACTAGTACTACTACTACTTTTAGTACTACTACTACTTGTGCTACTACCACTACTACTAGTAATACTACTACTACTACTACTAGTACTACTACTACCACGAGTACTACTACTAGTACTACTTCTACTACTTTTAGTACTACTATTACTAGTGCTACTACTACTAATAGTAATACTACTACTACTATTACTAATACTACTAGTACTACTACTATTGCAAGTACTACTACTACTTGTACTACTTCTAGTACTACTACTACTAGTAATATTACTACTAATAATACTACTAGTACTACTACTACTAATTTAAGTACTACTACTACTAGTGCTACTACTACTACTAGTAATACTACTACTACTACTAGTACTGCTAGTACTACTACTAATAGTATTACTACTAGTAATACTAATGCTACTATTACTACTAGTAATACTACTACTACTACTACTAGTACTACTACTACATACTACTACTAGTACTACTACTACTACTTTTAGTACTACTATTACTAGTGCTACTACTACTAATAGTAATACTACTACTACTATTACTAATACTACTAGTACTACTACTATCAGTACTACTACTACTAGTACTACTACTAGTACCACTACTAGTAATACTAATACTACTACTACTAGCACTAATACTACTAATTTAAGTACTACTACTACTAGTGCTACTACTACTACTAGTAATACTACTACTACTACTAGTACTGCTAGTACTACTACTAATAGTATTACTACTAGTAATACTAATGCTACTATTACTACTAGTAATACCACTACTACTACTAGTACTGCTACCACTACTTCTATTACTATTACTACTAGTAATACTAATGCTACTATTACTACTAGTACTACTACTATTTTAGTACTATTACTACTAGTGATACTACTACTACTAGTAATACTACTACTACTATTAGTACTACTACTACTAGTAATAATACTACTAATAGTACTACTAATTCCAGTAGTACTACTACTAATACTAGTACTACTACTACTACTAGTACTACTACTAATAGTAATACTAGTACTACTACTACTAGTACTACTACTACTACTTCTAGTACTACTACTACTAGTGCTACTACTACTACTAGTACTACTACTACTAGTACTACTACTACTACCAATACTACTAGTGTTACTAGTACTAATACTACTACTACTAGTACTTGTACTACTACTACTAGTACTACTACTACTACTAATACTAATGCTACTACTAGTACTACTACTAATACTACTACTACTACTAGTACTACTACTACTACTTCTGGTACTACTACTACTAGTACTACTACTACTACTAGTACTAATACTACTAGTATTACTACTAATACTAATACTTCTAGTACTACTAGTACTGATTCTACCACTACTAACACTACTACTACTACTACTAGTGCTACTAGTACTACTACTACTATTATTACTACTACTACTACTACCGCTACGACTAGTACTACTAGTACTAATACTATTACTACTACTACTAGTATTACTAGTACTGGTACTACTACTACTACTAGTACTAATGCTAGTACTCCTACTACTACTACTACTAGTACTACTACTACTACTAGTACTACTTCTACTAATACTACTAGTACTACTACTACTACTAGTACTGTTACTACTACTACTAGTATTAATACTACTACTTCTACTACTAGTTCTACTAGTACTACTACTACTACTACTAGTACTAATACTACTACTACTAGTAGTACTACTAGTACTACTACTACTACTCTACTTGTACTACTACTACTAATACTACTAATACTACTACTACTACTAGTACTACTACTAGTACTGCTAATATTACTAGTACTACTACTACTAGTACTACTACTATTAACACTACTCGTACTACTACTACTACTACTAGTACTACTACTACTCTTAGTACTACTACTACTACTACTAGTACTAATGCTACTACTACTTCTAGTAATACTACTACTACTACTAGTACTACTACTACTAGTACTTGTACTACTACTACTAGTACTATTACTACTAATAATACTTCTAGTACTACTACTACTACTACTAGTACTACTACTACTACTAGTATTAATTATACTACTAGTACTACTACTACTACTAGTACTACTACTACTACTACTAGTACTACTACTACTTTTAGTACTACTACTACTTGTGCTACTACCACTACTAATAGTAATACTACTACTACTACTACTAGTACTACTACTACCACGAGTACTACTACTAGTACTACTACTACTTCTTTTAGTACTACTATTACTAGTGCTACTACTACTAATAGTAATACTACTACTACTACTATTACTAATACTACTAGTACTACTACTATTGCAAGTACTACTACTACTTGTACTACTTCTAGTACTACTACTACTAGTAATATTGCTACAAATAATACTACTAGTACTACTTCTACTACTAGTACTACTACTAGTACCACTACTAGTACTACTAATACTACTACTACTAGCACTAATACTACTAATTTAAGTACTACTACTACTAGTGCTACTACTACTAATACTAGTAATAATAAAACTACTAGTACTACTACTACTACTACTAGTACTAATATTATTACTACTACTACTACTAGTAATATTACTACTACTATTATTAATACTACTACTACTGCTACTACTACTACTACTAGTAATACTACCACTACTACTAGTACTACTACTACTACTGCTAGTAATACTACTACTACTATTACTACTAGTAATACTAATACTACTACTACTACTAATACTACCACTAATTCTACTAGTACTACTAGTACTACCACTACTACTACTAGTACTACTATTACTTCTACTAGTACTACTAATTCTACTAGTACTACTACTACTACTACTAGTACTACTACTACTACTTGCACTACTACTACTAGTACTACTACTACTAGTACTACTACTACTAGTACTACTACTAGTACTACTAATACTACTACTAATACTAGTACTACTAGTATTACTACTACTAGTACTACTACTTCTACTACTAGTACTACAACTACTACTACTAGTAATACTACTACTGCTAGTAATACTACTACTACTATTACTAGTAGTAATACTAATACTACTACTACTACTACTAATACTACCACTACTTCTACTAGTACTACTATTACTACTAGTACTACTACTATTACTACTAGTACTACTATTACTTCTACTAGTACTACTAATTCTACTAGTACTACTACTACTACTAGTACAACTACTACTACTACTTGCACTACTACTACTAGTACTACTACTACTAGTACTACTAATACTACTACTACTACTAGTACTACTAGTATTACTACTACTAGTACTACTACTTCTACTACTAGTACTACAACTACTACTACTAGTACTAGTACTACTACTACTAGTACTACTACTACTACCACTACTACTAGTACTGCTAGTACTTCTACTACTACTAATACTAGTACTAATACTATTGGTACTACTATTACTACTAGTACTAATACTA
>CALYDE020000827.1:218532-357977 GCA_944472155.2 Trichobilharzia szidati
ATACTACCACTACTTCTACTAGTACTACTAGTACTACTACTACTACTACTAGTACTACTATTACTACTACTAGTACTACTAATTCTACTAGTACTACTACTACTACTAGTACTACTAATACTACTTGCACTACTACTACTAGTACTACTACTAGTACTACTAATACTACTACTAATACTAGTACTACTAGTATTACTACTACTAGTACTACTACTTCTACTACTAGTACTACAACTACTACTACTAGTACTACTACTACTACTGCTAGTAATACTACTACTACTATTACTAGTAGTAATACTAATACTACTACTACTACTAATACTACCACTACTTCTACTAGTACTACTATTACTACTAGTACTACTACTATTACTACTAGTACTACTATTACTTCTACTAGTACTACTAATTCTACTAGTACTACTACTACTACTAGTACAACTACTACTACTACTTGCACTACTACTACTAGTACTACTACTACTAGTACTACTACTAGTACTACTACTACCACGAGTACTACTACTAGTACTACTACTACTTCTTTTAGTACTACTATTACTAGTGCTACTACTACTAATAGTAATACTACTACTACTACTATTACTAATACTACTAGTACTACTACTATTGCAAGTACTACTACTACTTGTACTACTTCTAGTACTACTACTACTAGTAATATTGCTACAAATAATACTACTAGTACTACTACTACTACTAGTACTACTACTAGTACCACTACTAGTACTACTAATACTACTACTACTAGCACTAATACTACTAATTTAAGTACTACTACTACTAGTGCTACTACTACTACTACTAGTAATACTACAACTACTAGTACTACTACTACTACTAGTACTAATATTATTACTACTACTACTACTAGTAATATTACTACTACTATTATTAATACTACTACTACTGCTACTACTACTACTACTAGTAATACTACCACTACTACTAGTACTACTACTACTACTGCTAGTAATACTACTACTACTATTACTACTAGTAATACTAATACTACTACTACTACTAATACTACCACTACTTCTACTAGTACTACTAGTACTACTACTACTACTAGTACTACTATTACTTCTACTAGTACTACTAATTCTACTAGTACTACTACTACTACTACTAGTACTACTAATACTACTTGCACTACTACTACTAGTACTACTACTAGTACTACTAATACTACTACTAATACTAGTACTACTAGTATTACTACTACTAGTACTACTACTTCTACTACTAGTACTACAACTACTACTACTAGTACTACTACTACTACTGCTAGTAATACTACTACTACTATTACTAGTAGTAATACTAATACTACTACTACTACTACTAATACTACCACTACTTCTACTAGTACTACTATTACTACTAGTACTACTACTATTACTACTAGTACTACTATTACTTCTACTAGTACTACTAATTCTACTAGTACTACTACTACTACTAGTACAACTACTACTACTACTTGCACTACTACTACTAGTACTACTACTACTAGTACTACTACTAGTACTACTAATACTACTACTACTACTAGTACTACTAGTATTACTACTACTAGTACTACTACTTCTACTACTAGTACTACAACTACTACTACTAGTACTATTACTACTACTACTAGTACTACTACTACTACCACTACTACTAGTACTGCTAGTACTCCTACTACTACTAATACTAGTACTACTACTATTGGTACTACTAATACTACTAGTAGTAATACTAGTACTACTACTACTGCTACGAGTACTACTACTGCTACTACTAATGCAACTACCACTACTACTACTACTGGTACTAATACTACGACTAGCACTAATAATTCTAGTACTACTACTACTAATACTACTAGTACTACTACTACTACTACTATTACTAGTAATACTACTCATACTACTACTAGTACTATTACTACTACTACTACTACTAGTACTACTACTCATACTACTACTAGTACTATTACTACTACTACTAGTACTACTACTACTAGTACTACTAATACTACTTTAATACTACTACTACTAGTGCTACTACTAATACTAGTAATACTACTACTACTACTAGTACTGCTAGTACTACTACTAATAGTATTACTACTAGTAATACTAATGCTACTATTACTACTAGTAATACCACTACTACTACTAGTACTGCTACCACTACTTCTATTACTATTACTACTAGTAATACTAATGCTACTATTACTACTAGTACTACTACTATTTTAGTACTATTACTACTAGTGATACTACTACTACTACTAGTAATACTACTACTACTATTAGTACTACTACTACTAGTAATAATACTACTAATAGTACTACTAATTCTACTAGTACTACTACTACTACTAGTACTACTACTACTACTACTAGTACTACTACTAATAGTAATACTAGTACTACTACTACTAGTACTACTACTACTACTACTAATACTACTACTACTAGTGCTACTACTACTACTAGTACTACTACTACTAGTACTACTACTACTACTACCAATACTACTAGTGTTACTAGTGCTAATACTACTACTACTAGTAATTGTACTACTACTACTAGTACTACTACTACTACTAATACTAATGCTACTACTAGTACTACTACTAATACTACTACTAGTACTACTACTACTACTAGTACTACTACTACTACTTCTGGTACCACTACTACTAGTGCTACTACTACTACTAGTACTACTACTACTAGTATTACTACTAATACTAATACTACTAGTACTACTACTACTACTAGTACTTATTCTACTACTACTAGTACTGCTACTACTACTACTAGTGCTACTAATACTACTAATACTACTAGTACTACTACTACTATTACCACTACGACTAGTACTACCAGTATTAATACTACTAATACTACTACTAGTATTACTACGACTGGTAATACTACTAGTACTACTAGTACTAATACTAGTACTACTACTACTATTAATACTACTACTACTACTAGTACTCCTACTAATACTACTAGTAGTACTACTACTAGTACTGTTACTACTATTACTACTACTAGTTCTACTAGTACTACTACTACTACTACTAATACTAATACTACTACTACCACTACTACTACTACTAGTAGTACTACTAGTATTACTAATAATACTAGTACTACTACTTCTAGTAATAATACTACTACTAGTACTACAACTACTACTACTACTACTAGTACTACTACTATTGCAAATACTACTACTACTAGTACTACTACTATTAACACTACTCGTAGTACTACTACTACTACTAGTACTAATACTACTCTTTGTACTACTACTACTAGTAGTACTAATACTACTACTACTTCTAGTAATACTACTACTACTACTAGTACTACTACTACTAGTACTTGTACTACTACTACTAGTACTATTACTACTAATAATACTTCTAGTACTACTACTAATACTACTAGTACTACTACTACTACTAGTATTAATTATACTACTACTACTACTACTACTATTACTACTACTACTACTAGTACTACTACTACTTTTAGTACTACTACTACTTGTGCTACTACCACTACTACTAGTAATTCTACTACTACTACTACTAGTACTACTACTACCACGAGTACTACTACTAGTACTACTTCTACTACTTTTAGTACTACTATTACTAGTGCTACTACTACTAATAGTAATACTACTACTACTACTATTACTAATACTACTAGTACTACTACTATTGCAAGTACTACTACTACTAGTAATATTACTACTAATAATACTACTAGTACTACTACTACTACTACTAGTACTACTATTAGTACCACTACTAGTAATACTAATACTACTACTACTAGCACTAATACTACTACTTTAAGTACTACTACTACTAGTGCTACTACTACTACTAGTAATACTACTACTACTACTAGTACTGCTACCACTACTTCTATTACTATTACTACTAGTAATACTAATGCTACTATTACTACTAGTACTACTACTATTTTAGTACTATTACTACTAGTGATACTACTACTACTACTAGTAATACTACTACTACTATTAGTACTACTACTACTAGTAATAATACTACTAATAGTACTACTAATTCCAGTAGTGCTACTACTACTACTAGTACTACTACTACTACTAGTACTACTACTAATAGTAATACTAGTACTACTACTACTAGTACTACTACTACTACTTCTAGTACTACTACTACTAGTGCTACTACTACTACTAGTACTACTACTACTAGTACTACTACTACTACTACCAATACTACTAGTGTTACTAGTACTAATACTACTACTACTAGTACTTGTACTACTACTACTAGTACTACTACTACTACTAATACTAATGCTACTACTAGTACTACTACTAATAGTACTACTACTACTACTACTAGTACTACTACTACTACTTCTGGTACTACTACTACTAGTGCTACTACTACTACTAGTACTACTACTACTAGTATTACTACTAATACTAATACTTCTAGTACTACTAGTACTACTAGTACTGATTCTACTACTACTAACACTACTACTACTACTACTAGTGCTACTAGTACTACTACTACTATTATTACTACTACTACTACCGCTACGACTAGTACTACTAGTACTAATACTATTACTACTACTACTAGTATTACTAGTACTGGTACTACTACTACTACTAGTACTAATGCTAGTACTCCTACTACTACTACTACTAGTACTACTACTACTACTAGTACTACTTCTACTAATACTACTAGTACTACTACTACTACTACTAGTACTGTTACTACTACTACTAGTATTAATACTACTACTTCTACTACTAGTTCTACTAGTACTACTACTACTACTAGTACTAATACTACTACTACTAGTAGTACTACTAGTACTACTACTACTACTACTTGTACTACTACTACTAATACTACTACTACTACTAGTACTACTACTAGTACTGCTAATATTACTAGTACTACTACTACTAGTACTACTACTATTAACACTACTCGTACTACTACTACTAGTACTACTACTACTCTTAGTACTACTACTACTACTACTAGTACTAATGCTACTACTACTTCTAGTAATAATACTACTACTACTAGTACTACTACTACTAGTACTTGTACTACTACTACTAGTACTATTACTACTAATAATACTTCTAGTACTACTACTACTACTACTAGTACTACTACTACTACTAGTATTAATTATACTACTAGTACTACTACTACTACTAGTACTACTACTACTACTACTAGTACTACTACTACTTTTAGTACTACTACTACTTGTGCTACTACCACTACTAATAGTAATACTACTACTACTACTACTAGTACTACTACTACCACGAGTACTACTACTAGTACTACTACTACTTCTTTTAGTACTACTATTACTAGTGCTACTACTACTAATAGTAATACTACTACTACTACTATTACTAATACTACTAGTACTACTACTATTGCAAGTACTACTACTACTTGTACTACTTCTAGTACTACTACTACTAGTAATATTGCTACAAATAATACTACTAGTACTACTACTACTACTACTACTACTACTAGTACCACTACTAGTACTACTAATACTACTACTACTAGCACTAATACTACTAATTTAAGTACTACTACTACTAGTGCTACTACTACTAATACTAGTAATACTACAACTACTAGTACTACTACTACTACTACTACTAGTACTAATATTATTACTACTACTACTAGTAATATTACTACTACTATTATTAATACTACTACTACTGCTACTACTACTACTACTAGTAATACTACCACTACTACTAGTACTACTACTACTACTGCTAGTAATACTACTACTACTATTACTACTAGTAATACTAATACTACTACTACTACTAATACTACCACTACTTCTACTAGTACTACTATTACTACTAGTACTACTACTAGTACTACTATTACTTCTACTAGTACTACTAATTCTACTAGTACTACTACTACTACTACTAGTACTACTACTACTACTTGCACTACTACTACTAGTACTACTACTACTAGTACTATTACTACTAGTACTACTACTAGTACTACTAATACTACTACTAATACTAGTACTACTAGTATTACTACTACTAGTACTACTACTTCTACTACTAGTACTACAACTACTACTACTAGTACTACTACTACTGCTAGTAATACTACTACTACTATTACTAGTAGTAATACTAATACTACTACTACTACTACTAATACTACCACTACTTCTACTAGTACTACTATTACTACTAGTACTACTACTATTACTACTAGTACTACTATTACTTCTACTAGTACTACTAATTCTACTAGTACTACTACTACTACTAGTACAACTACTACTACTACTTGCACTACTACTACTAGTACTACTACTACTAGTACTACTAATACTACTACTACTACTAGTACTACTAGTATTACTACTACTAGTACTACTACTTCTACTACTAGTACTACAACTACTACTACTAGTACTAGTACTACTACTACTAGTACTACTACTACTACCACTACTACTAGTACTGCTAGTACTTCTACTACTACTAATATTAGTACTAATACTATTGGTACTACTATTACTACTAGTACTAATACTAGTACTACTACTACTACGAGTACTACTACTGCTACTACTAATGCAACTACCACTACTACTACTTCTGGTACTAATACTACGACTAGCACTAATAATTCTAGTACTACTACTACTAATACTACTAGTACTACTACTACTACTAGTAATACTACTCATACTACTACTAGTACTATTACTACTACTACTACTACTACTAGTACTACTACTCATACTACTACTAGTACTATTACTACTACTACTAGTACTACTACTACTAGTACTACTACTACTACTTTAATACTACTACTACTAGTGCTACTACTACTACTAGTAATACTACTACTACTACTAGTACTGCTAGTACTACTACTAATAGTATTACTACTAGTAATACTAATGCTACTATTACTACTAGTAATACCACTACTACTACTAGTACTGCTACCACTACTTCTATTACTATTACTACTAGTAATACTAATGCTACTATTACTACTAGTACTACTACTATTTTAGTACTATTACTACTAGTGATACTACTACTACTACTAGTAATACTACTACTACTATTAGTACTACTACTACTAGTAATAATACTACTAATAGTACTACTAATTCCAGTAGTACTACTACTACTACTAGTACTACTACTACTACTAGTACTACTACTAATAGTAATACTAGTACTACTACTACTAGTACTACTACTACTACTTCTAGTACTACTACTACTAGTGCTACTACTACTACTAGTACTACTACTACTAGTACTACTACTACTACCAATACTACTAGTGTTACTAGTACTAATACTACTACTACTATTACTTGTACTACTACTACTAGTACTACTACTAGTACTAATACTAATGCTACTACTAGTACTACTACTAATACTACTACTACTACTACTACTAGTACTACTACTACTACTTCTGGTACTACTACTACTACTAGTGCTACTACTACTACTAGTACTACTACTACTAGTATTACTACTAATACTAATACTACTAGTACTACTAGTACTGATTCTACTACTACTAACACTACTACTACTACTACTAATGCTACTAGTACTACTACTACTATTATTACTACTACTACTACTACCGCTACGACTAGTACTACTAGTACTAATACTATTACTACTACTACTAGTATTACTAGTACTGGTACTACTACTACTACTAGTACTAATGCTAGTACTCCTACTACTACTACTACTAGTACTACTACTACTACTAGTACTACTTCTACTAATACTACTAGTACTACTACTACTACTAGTACTGCTACTACTACTACTACTATTAATACTACTACTTCTACTACTAGTTCTACTAGTACTACTACTACTACTAGTACTAATACTACTACTACTAGTAGTACTACTAGTACTACTACTACTTGTACTACTACTAATAATACTACTACTACTACTAGTACTACTACTAGTACTGCTAATATTACTAGTACTACTACTACTAGTACTACTACTATTAACACTACTCGTACTACTACTACTACTACTAGTACTACTACTACTCTTAGTACTACTACTACTACTACTAGTACTAATACTACTACTACTTCTAGTAATACTACTACTAGTACTACTACTACTACTACTTGTACTACTACTACTAGTACTACTACTACTTTTAGTACTACTACTACTTGTGCTACTACCACTACTACTAGTAATACTACTACTACTACTACTAGTACTACTACTACTACTAGTACTACTACTAGTACCACTACTAGTACTACTAATACTACTACTACTAGCACTAATACTACTAATTTAAGTACTACTACTACTAGTGCTACTACTACTACTACTAGTAATACTACAACTACTAGTACTACTACTACTAGTACTAATATTATTACTACTACTACTACTAGTAATATTACTACTACTATTATTAATACTACTACTACTGCTACTACTACTACTACTAGTAATACTACCACTACTACTAGTACTACTACTACTACTACTGCTAGTAATACTACTACTACTATTACTACTAGTAATACTAATACTACTACTACTACTAATACTACCACTACTTCTACTAGTACTACTAGTACTACTACTACTACTACTAGTACTACTATTACTTCTACTAGTACTACTAATTCTACTAGTACTACTACTACTACTACTAGTACTACTAATACTACTTGCACTACTACTACTAGTACTACTACTAGTACTACTAATACTACTACTAATACTAGTACTACTAGTATTACTACTACTAGTACTACTACTTCTACTACTAGTACTACAACTACTACTACTAGTACTACTACTACTACTGCTAGTAATACTACTACTACTATTACTAGTAGTAATACTAATACTACTACTACTACTAATACTACCACTACTTCTACTAGTACTACTATTACTACTAGTACTACTACTATTACTACTAGTACTACTATTACTTCTACTAGTACTACTAATTCTACTAGTACTACTACTACTACTAGTACAACTACTACTACTACTTGCACTACTACTACTAGTACTACTACTACTAGTACTACTACTAGTACTACTAATACTACTACTACTACTAGTACTACTAGTATTACTACTACTAGTACTACTACTTCTACTACTAGTACTACAACTACTACTACTAGTACTATTACTACTACTACTAGTACTACTACTACTACCACTACTACTAGTACTGCTAGTACTCCTACTACTACTAATACTAGTACTACTACTATTGGTACTACTAATACTACTAGTAGTAATACTAGTACTACTACTACTGCTACGAGTACTACTACTGCTACTACTAATGCAACTACCACTACTACTACTACTGGTACTAATACTACGACTAGCACTAATAATTCTAGTACTACTACTACTAATACTACTAGTACTACTACTACTACTACTATTACTAGTAATACTACTCATACTACTACTAGTACTATTACTACTACTACTACTACTACTAGTACTACTACTCATACTACTACTAGTACTATTACTACTACTACTAGTACTACTACTACTAGTACTACTAATACTACTTTAATACTACTACTACTAGTGCTACTACTAATACTAGTAATACTACTACTACTACTAGTACTGCTAGTACTACTACTAATAGTATTACTACTAGTAATACTAATGCTACTATTACTACTAGTAATACCACTACTACTACTAGTACTGCTACCACTACTTCTATTACTATTACTACTAGTAATACTAATGCTACTATTACTACTAGTACTACTACTATTTTAGTACTATTACTACTAGTAATAATACTACTAATAGTACTACTAATTCCAGTAGTACTACTACTACTACTAGTACTACTACTACTACTACTAGTACTACTACTAATAGTAATACTAGTACTACTACTACTAGTACTACTACTACTACTTCTAGTACTACTACTACTAGTGCTACTACTACTACTAGTACTACTACTACTAGTACTACTACTACTACTACCAATACTACTAGTGTTACTAGTGCTAATACTACTACTACTAGTAATTGTACTACTACTACTAGTACTACTACTACTACTAATACTAATGCTACTACTAGTACTACTACTAATACTACTACTAGTACTACTACTACTACTAGTACTACTACTACTACTTCTGGTACCACTACTACTAGTGCTACTACTACTACTAGTACTACTACTACTAGTATTACTACTAATACTAATACTACTAGTACTACTACTACTACTAGTACTTATTCTACTACTACTAGTACTGCTACTACTACTACTAGTACTACTAATACTACTAATACTACTAGTACTACTACTACTATTACCACTACGACTAGTACTACCAGTATTAATACTACTAATACTACTACTAGTATTACTACGACTGGTAATACTACTAGTACTACTAGTACTAATACTAGTACTACTACTACTATTAATACTACTACTACTACTACTAGTACTCCTACTAATACTACTAGTAGTACTACTACTAGTACTGTTACTACTATTACTACTACTAGTTCTACTAGTACTACTACTACTACTACTACTAATACTAATACTACTACTACCACTACTACTACTACTAGTAGTACTACTACTATTACTAATAATACTAGTACTACTACTTCTAGTAATAATACTACTACTAGTACTACAACTACTACTACTACTACTAGTACTACTACTATTGCAAATACTACTACTACTAGTACTACTACTATTAACACTACTCGTAGTACTACTACTACTACTAGTACTAATACTACTCTTTGTACTACTACTACTAGTAGTACTAATACTACTACTACTTCTAGTAATACTACTACTACTACTAGTACTACTACTACTAGTACTTGTACTACTACTACTAGTACTATTACTACTAATAATACTTCTAGTACTACTACTACTACTACTAGTACTACTACTACTACTAGTATTAATTATACTACTAGTACTACTACTACTACTATTACTACTACTACTACTAGTACTACTACTACTTTTAGTACTACTACTACTTGTGCTACTACCACTACTACTAGTAATTCTACTACTACTACTACTAGTACTACTACTACCACGAGTACTACTACTAGTACTACTTCTACTACTTTTAGTACTACTATTACTAGTGCTACTACTACTAATAGTAATACTACTACTACTACTATTACTAATACTACTAGTACTACTACTATTGCAAGTACTACTACTACTAGTAATATTACTACTAATAATACTACTAGTACTAATACTACTACTACTAGTACTACTATTAGTACCACTACTAGTAATACTAATACTACTACTACTAGCACTAATACTACTAATTTAAGTACTACTACTACTAGTGCTACTACTACTACTAGTAATACTACTACTACTACTAGTACTGCTACCACTACTTCTATTACTATTACTACTAGTAATACTAATGCTACTATTACTACTAGTACTACTACTATTTTAGTACTATTACTACTAGTGATACTACTACTACTAGTAATACTACTACTACTATTAGTACTACTACTACTAGTAATAATACTACTAATAGTACTACTAATTCCAGTAGTGCTACTACTACTACTAGTACTACTACTACTACTACTAGTACTACTACTAATAGTAATACTAGTACTACTACTACTAGTACTACTACTACTACTTCTAGTACTACTACTACTAGTGCTACTACTACTACTAGTACTACTACTACTAGTACTACTACTACTACTACCAATACTACTAGTGTTACTAGTACTAATACTACTACTACTAGTACTTGTACTACTACTACTAGTACTACTACTACTACTAATACTAATGCTACTACTAGTACTACTACTAATAGTACTACTACTACTACTACTAGTACTACTACTACTACTTCTGGTACTACTACTACTAGTGCTACTACTACTACTAGTACTACTACTACTAGTATTACTACTAATACTAATACTTCTAGTACTACTAGTACTACTAGTACTGATTCTACTACTACTAACACTACTACTACTACTACTAGTGCTACTAGTACTACTACTACTATTATTACTACTACTACTACTACCGCTACGACTAGTACTACTAGTACTAATACTATTACTACTACTACTAGTATTACTAGTACTGGTACTACTACTACTACTAGTACTAATGCTAGTACTCCTACTACTACTACTACTAGTACTACTACTACTATTAGTACTAATTCTACTAATACTACTAGTACTACTACTACTACTACTAGTACTGTTACTACTACTACTAGTATTAATACTACTAATTCTACTACTAGTTCTACTAGTACTACTACTACTACTACTAGTACTAATGCTACTACTACTTCTAGTAATAATACTACTACTACTAGTACTACTACTACTAGTACTTGTACTACTACTACTAGTACTATTACTAATAATAATACTTCTAGTACTACTACTACTACTACTAGTACTACTACTACTACTAGTATTAATTATACTACTAGTACTACTACTACTACTAGTACTACTACTACTACTACTAGTACTACTACTACTTTTAGTACTACTACTACTTGTGCTACTACCACTACTAATAGTAATACTACTACTACTACTACTAGTACTACTACTACCACGAGTACTACTACTAGTACTACTACTACTTCTTTTAGTACTACTATTACTAGTGCTACTACTACTAATAGTAATACTACTACTACTACTATTACTAATACTACTAGTACTACTACTATTGCAAGTACTACTACTACTTGTACTACTTCTAGTACTACTACTACTAGTAATATTGCTACAAATAATACTACTAGTACTACTACTACTACTAGTACTACTACTAGTACCACTACTAGTACTACTAATACTACTACTACTAGCACTAATACTACTAATTTAAGTACTACTACTACTAGTGCTACTACTACTAATACTAGTAATACTACAACTACTAGTACTACTACTACTACTACTACTAGTACTAATATTATTACTACTACTACTACTAGTAATATTACTACTACTATTATTAATACTACTACTACTGCTACTACTACTACTACTAGTAATACTACCACTACTACTAGTACTACTACTACTACTGCTAGTAATACTACTACTACTATTACTACTAGTAATACTAATACTACTACTACTACTAATACTACCACTACTTCTACTAGTACTACTATTACTACTAGTACTACTACTACTACTAGTACTACTATTAATTCTACTAGTACTACTAATTCTACTAGTACTAATACTACTACTACTAGTACTGCTACCACTACTTCTATTACTATTACTACTAGTAATACTAATGCTACTATTACTACTAGTACTACTACTATTTTAGTACTATTACTACTAGTGATACTGCTACTACTAGTAATAGTACTACTACTATTAGTACTACTACTACTAGTAATAATACTACTAATAGTACTACTAATTCCAGTAGTGCTACTACTACTACTAGTACTACTACTACTACTAGTACTACTACTAATAGTAATACTAGTACTACTACTACTAGTACTACTACTACTACTTCTAGTACTACTACTACTAGTGCTACTACTACTACTAGTACTACTACTACTAGTACTACTACTACTACTACCAATACTACTAGTGTTACTAGTACTAATACTACTACTACTAGTACTTGTACTACTACTACTAGTACTACTACTACTACTAATACTAATGCTACTACTAGTACTACTACTAATAGTACTACTACTACTACTACTAGTACTACTACTACTACTTCTGGTACTACTACTACTAGTGCTACTACTACTACTAGTACTACTACTACTAGTATTACTACTAATACTAATACTTCTAGTACTACTAGTACTACTAGTACTGATTCTACTACTACTAACACTACTACTACTACTACTAGTGCTACTAGTACTACTACTACTATTATTACTACTACTACTACTACCGATACGACTAGTACTACTAGTACTAATACTATTACTACTACTACTAGTATTACTAGTACTGGTACTACTACTACTACTAGTACTAATGCTAGTACTCCTACTACTACTACTACTAGTACTACTACTACTACTAGTACTACTTCTACTAATACTACTAGTACTACTACTACTACTAGTACTGTTACTACTACTACTAGTATTAATACTACTACTTCTACTACTAGTTCTACTAGTACTACTACTACTACTACTAGTACTAATACTACTACTACTAGTAGTACTACTAGTACTACTACTACTACTACTTGTACTACTACTACTAATACTACTAATACTACTACTACTACTACTAGTACTACTACTAGTACTGCTAATATTACTAGTACTACTACTACTAGTACTACTACTATTAACACTACTCGTACTACTACTACTACTACTAGTACTACTACTACTCTTAGTACTACTACTAGTACTAATGCTACTACTACTTCTAGTAATAATACTACTACTACTAGTACTACTACTACTAGTACTTGTACTACTACTACTAGTACTATTACTACTAATAATACTTCTAGTACTACTACTACTACTACTAGTACTACTACTACTACTAGTATTAATTATACTACTATTACTACTACTACTACTAGTACTACTACTACTACTACTAGTACTACTACTACTTTTAGTACTACTACTACTTGTGCTACTACCACTACTAATAGTAATACTACTACTACTACTACTAGTACTACTACTACCACGAGTACTACTACTAGTACTACTACTACTTCTTTTAGTACTACTATTACTAGTGCTACTACTACTAATAGTAATACTACTACTACTACTATTACTAATACTACTAGTACTACTACTATTGCAAGTACTACTACTACTTGTACTACTTCTAGTACTACTACTACTAGTAATATTGCTACAAATAATACTACTAGTACTACTACAACTACTAGTACTACTACTAGTACCACTATTAGTACTACTAATACTACTACTACTAGCACTAATACTACTAATTTAAGTACTACTACTACTAGTGCTACTACTACTAATACTAGTAATAATACAACTACTAGTACTACTACTACTACTACTACTAGTACTAATATTATTACTACTACTACTACTAGTAATATTACTACTACTATTATTAATACTACTACTACTGCTACTACTACTACTACTACTAGTAATACTACCACTACTACTAGTACTACTACTACTACTGCTAGTAATACTACTACTACTATTACTACTAGTAATACTAATACTACTACTACTACTAATACTACCACTACTTCTACTAGTACTACTAGTACTACTACTACTACTACTAGTACTACTATTACTTCTACTAGTACTACTAATTCTACTAGTACTACTACTACTACTACTAGTACTACTACTACTACTTGCACTACTACTACTAGTAATACTACTACTAGTACTACTACTAGTACTACTAATACTACTACTAATACTAGTACTACTAGTATTACTACTACTAGTACTACTACTTCTACTACTAGTACTACAACTACTACTACTAGTACTACTACTACTACTGCTAGTAATACTACTACTACTATTACTAGTAGTAATACTAATACTACTACTACTACTAATACTACCACTACTTCTACTAGTACTACTATTACTACTAGTACTACTACTATTACTACTAGTACTACTATTACTTCTACTAGTACTACTAATTCTACTAGTACTACTACTACTACTAGTACAACTACTACTACTACTTGCACTACTACTACTAGTACTACTACTACTAGTACTACTACTAGTACTACTAATACTACTACTACTACTAGTACTACTAGTATTACTACTACTAGTACTACTACTTCTACTACTAGTACTACAACTACTACTACTAGTACTATTACTACTACTACTAATACTACTACTACTACCACTACTACTAGTACTGCTAGTACTCCTACTACTACTAATACTAGTACTACTACTATTGGTACTACTAATACTACTAGTAGTAATACTAGTACTACTACTACTACTACGAGTACTACTACTGCTACTACTAATGCAACTACCACTACTACTACTACTGGTACTAATACTACGACTAGCACTAATAATTCTAGTACTACTACTACTAATACTACTAGTACTACTAGTACTACTACTAGTACTATTACTATTAATACTACTACTACTAGTACTACTACTCATACTACTACTAGTACTATTACTACTACTACTAGTACTACTACTACTAGTACTACTAATACTACTTTAATACTACTACTACTAGTGCTACTACTAATACTAGTAATACTACTACTACTACTAGTACTGCTAGTACTACTACTAATAGTATTACTACTAGTAATACTAATGCTACTATTACTACTAGTAATACCACTACTACTACTAGTACTGCTACCACTACTTCTATTACTATTACTACTAGTAATACTAATGCTACTATTACTACTAGTACTACTACTATTTTAGTACTATTACTACTAGTGATACTACTACTACTACTAGTAATACTACTACTACTATTAGTACTACTACTACTAGTAATAATACTACTAATAGTACTACTAATTCCAGTAGTACTACTACTACTACTAGTACTACTACTACTACTACTAGTACTACTACTAATAGTAATACTAGTACTACTACTACTAGTACTACTACTACTACTTCTAGTACTACTAGTACTAGTGCTACTACTACTACTAGTACTACTATTACTAGTACTACTACTACTACTACCAATACTACTAGTGTTACTAGTGCTTATACTACTACTACTAGTAATTGTACTACTACTACTAGTACTACTACTACTACTAATACTAATGCTACTACTAGTACTACTACTAATACTACTAGTAGTACTACTACTACTACTAGTACTACTACTACTTCTGGTACCACTACTACTAGTGCTACTACTACTACTAGTACTACTACTACTAGTATTACTACTAATACTAATACTACTAGTACTACTACTACTACTAGTACTTATTCTACTACTACTAGTACTGCTACTACTACTACTAGTGCTACTAGTACTACTAATATTACTAGTACTACTACTACTATTACCACTACGACTAGTACTACCAGTATTAATACTACTAATACTACTACTAGTATTACTACGACTGGTAATACTACTAGTACTACTAGTACTAATACTAGTACTACTACTACTATTAATACTACTACTACTACTACTACTACCAGTAATCCTACTAATACTACTAGTAGTACTACTACTAGTACTGTTACTACTATTACTACTACTAGTTCTACTAGTACTACTACTACTACTACTAATACTAATACTACTACTACCACTACTACTACTACTAGTAGTACTACTAGTATTACTAATAATACTAGTACTACTACTTCTAGTAATAATACTACTACTAGTACTACAACTACTACTACTACTACTAGTACTACTACTATTGCAAATACTACTACTACTAGTACTACTACTATTAACACTACTCGTAGTACTACTACTACTACTAGTACTAATACTACTCTTTGTACTACTACTACTAGTAGTACTAATACTACTACTACTTCTAGTAATACTACTACTACTACTAGTACTACTACTACTAGTACTTGTACTACTACTACTAGTACTATTACTACTAATAATACTTCTAGTACTACTACTACTACTAGTACTACTACTACTACTAGTACTACTACTACTTTTAGTACTACTACTACTTGTGCTACTACCAGTACTACTAGTAATACTACTACTACTACTACTAGTACTACTACTACCACGAGTACTACTACTAGTACTACTTCTACTACTTTTAGTACTACTATTACTAGTGCTACTACTACTAATAGTAATACTACTACTACTACTATTACTAATACTACTAGTACTACTACTATTGCAAGTACTACTACTACTAGTAATATTACTACTAATAATACTACTAGTACTACTACTACTACTACTAGTACTACTATTAGTACCACTACTAGTAATACTAATACTACTACTACTAGCACTAATACTACTAATTTAAGTACTACTACTACTAGTGCTACTACTACTACTAGTAATACTACTACTACTACTAGTACTGCTACCACTACTTCTATTACTATTACTACTAGTAATACTAATGCTACTATTACTACTAGTACTACTACTATTTTAGTACTATTACTACTAGTGATACTACTACTACTACTAGTAATACTACTACTACTATTAGTACTACTACTACTAGTAATAATACTACTAATAGTACTACTAATTCCAGTAGTGCTACTACTACTACTAGTACTACTACTACTACTAGTACTACTACTAATAGTAATTCTAGTACTACTACTACTAGTACTACTACTACTACTTCTAGTACTACTACTACTAGTGCTACTACTACTACTAGTACTACTACTACTAGTACTACTACTACTACTACCAATACTACTAGTGTTACTAGTACTAATACTACTACTACTAGTACTTGTAATACTACTACTAGTACTACTACTACTACTAATACTAATGCTACTACTAGTACTACTACTAATAGTACTACTACTACTACTACTAGTACTACTACTACTACTTCTGGTACTACTACTACTAGTGCTACTAGTACTACTACTACTAGTATTACTACTAATACTACTAGTACTACTAGTACTACTAGTACTGATTCTACTACTACTAACACTACTACTACTACTAGTGCTACTAGTACTACTACTACTATTATTACTACTACTACTACTACCGCTACGACTAGTACTACTAGTACTAATAATATTACTACTACTACTAGTATTACTAGTACTGGTACTACTACTACTACTAGTACTAATGCTAGTACTCCTACTACTACTACTACTAGTACTACTACTACTACTAGTACTACTTCTACTAATACTACTAGTACTACTACTACTACTAGTATTGTTACTACTACTACTAGTATTAATACTACTACTTCTACTACTAGTTCTACTAGTACTACTACTACTACTACTAGTACTAATACTACTACTACTAGTAGTACTACTAGTACTACTACTACTACTACTTGTACTACTACTACTAATACTACTAATACTACTAGTACTACTACTAGTACTGCTAATATTACTAGTACTACTACTACTAGTACTACTACTATTAACACTACTCGTACTACTACTACTACTACTAGTACTACTACTACTCTTAGTACTACTACTACTACTACTAGTACTAATGCTACTACTACTTCTAGTAATAATACTACTACTACTAGTACTACTACTACTAGTACTTGTACTACTACTACTAGTACTATTACTAATAATAATACTTCTAGTACTACTAATACTACTACTACTAGTACTACTACTACTACTAGTATTAATTATACTACTAGTACTACTACTACTACTAGTACTACTACTACTACTACTACTACTAGTACTACTACTACTTTTAGTACTACTACTACTTGTGCTACTACCACTACTAATAGTAATACTACTACTACTACTACTAGTACTACTACTACCACGAGTACTACTACTAGTACTACTACTACTTCTTTTAGTACTACTATTACTAGTGCTACTACTACTAATAGTAATACTACTACTACTACTATTACTAATACTACTAGTACTACTACTATTGCAAGTACTACTACTACTTGTACTACTTCTAGTACTACTACTACTAGTAATATTGCTACAAATAATACTACTAGTACTACTACTACTACTAGTACTACTACTAGTACCACTACTAGTACTACTAATACTACTATTACTAGCACTAATACTACTAATTTAAGTACTACTACTACTAGTGCTACTACTACTAATACTAGTAATACTACAACTACTAGTACTACTACTACTACTACTAGTACTAATATTATTACTACTAATACTACTAGTAATATTACTACTACTATTATTAATACTACTACTACTGCTACTACTACTACTACTAGTAATACTACCACTATTACTAGTACTACTACTACTACTGCTAGTAATACTACTACTACTATTACTACTAGTAATACTAATACTACTACTACTACTAATACTACCACTACTTCTACTAGTACTACTATTACTACTAGTACTACTACTACTACTACTAGTACTACTATTACTTCTACTAGTACTACTAATTCTACTAGTACTAATACTACTACTACTAGTACTGCTACCACTACTTCTATTACTATTACTACTAGTAATACTAATGCTACTATTACTACTAGTACTACTACTATTTTAGTACTATTACTACTAGTGATACTACTACTACTAGTGCTACTACTACTACTAGTACTACTACTACTAGTACTACTACTACTACCAATACTACTAGTGTTACTAGTACTAATACTACTACTACTAGTACTTGTACTACTACTACTAGTACTACTACTACTACTAATACTAATGCTACTACTAGTACTACTACTAATAGTACTACTACTACTACTACTAGTACTACTACTACTACTTCTGGTACTACTACTACTAGTGCTACTACTACTACTAGTACTACTACTACTAGTATTACTACTAATACTAATACTTCTAGTACTACTAGTACTACTAGTACTGATTCTACTACTACTAACACTACTACTACTACTACTAGTGCTACTAGTACTACTACTACTATTATTACTACTACTACTACTACCGCTACGACTAGTACTACTAGTACTAATACTATTACTACTACTACTAGTATTACTAGTACTGGTACTACTACTACTACTAGTACTAATGCTAGTACTCCTACTACTACTACTACTAGTACTACTACTACTACTAGTACTACTTCTACTAATACTACTAGTACTACTACTACTACTAGTACTGTTACTACTACTACTAGTATTAATACTACTACTTCTACTACTAGTTCTACTAGTACTACTACTAATACTACTAGTACTAATACTACTACTACTAGTAGTACTACTAGTACTACTACTACTACTACTTGTACTACTACTAATAATACTACTAATACTACTACTACTACTAGTACTACTACTAGTACTGCTAATATTACTAGTACTACTACTACTAGTACTACTACTATTAACACTACTCGTACTACTACTACTACTACTAGTACTACTACTACTCTTAGTACTACTACTACTACTACTAGTACTAATGCTACTACTACTTCTAGTAATAATACTACTACTACTAGTACTACTACTACTAGTACTTGTACTACTACTACTAGTACTATTACTACTAATAATACTTCTAGTACTACTACTACTACTACTAGTACTACTACTAGTATTAATTATACTACTAGTACTACTACTACTACTAGTACTACTACTACTACTAGTACTACTACTACTTTTAGTACTACTACTACTTGTGCTACTACCACTACTAATAGTAATACTACTACTACTACTAGTACTACTACTACCACGAGTACTACTACTAGTACTACTACTACTTCTTTTAGTACTACTATTACTAGTGCTACTACTACTAATAGTAATACTACTACTACTACTATTACTAATACTACTAGTACTACTACTATTGCAAGTACTACTACTACTTGTACTACTTCTAGTACTACTACTACTAGTAATATTGCTACAAATAATACTACTAGTACTACTACAACTACTAGTACTACTACTAGTACCACTATTAGTACTACTAATACTACTACTACTAGCACTAATACTACTAATTTAAGTACTACTACTACTAGTGCTACTACTACTAATACTAGTAATACTACAACTACTAGTACTACTACTACTACTACTACTAGTACTAATATTATTACTACTACTACTAGTAATATTACTACTACTATTATTAATACTACTACTACTGCTACTACTACTACTACTAGTAATACTACCACTACTACTAGTACTACTACTACTACTGCTAGTAATACTACTACTACTATTACTACTAGTAATACTAATACTACTACTACTACTAATACTACCACTACTTCTACTAGTACTACTAGTACTACTACTACTACTAGTACTACTATTACTTCTACTAGTACTACTAATTCTACTAGTACTACTACTACTACTACTAGTACTACTACTACTACTTGCACTACTACTACTAGTAATACTACTACTAGTACTACTACTAGTACTACTAATACTACTACTACTACTAGTACTACTAGTATTACTACTACTAATACTACTACTACTACTACTACTACTACTACTACTACTACTAGTACTATTACTACTACTACTAGTACTACTACTACTACCACTACTACTAGTACTACTACTACTACTAATACTAGTACTACTACTAGTATTACTACTAGTAGTATTAGTAGTAATACTAGTACTACTACTACTGCTACGAGTACTACTACTGCTACTACTAATGCAACTACCACTACTACTACTACTGGTACTAATACTACGACTAGCACTAATAATTCTAGTACTACTACTACTAATACTACTAGTACTACTACTACTACTACTATTACTAGTAATACTACTCATACTACTACTAGTACTATTACTATTAATACTACTACTACTAGTACTACTACTCATACTACTACTAGTACTATTACTACTACTACTAGTACTACTACTACTAGTACTACTAATACTACTTTAATACTACTACTACTAGTGCTACTACTAATACTAGTAATACTACTACTACTACTAGTACTGCTAGTACTACTACTAATAGTATTACTACTAGTAATACTAATGCTACTATTACTACTAGTACTACTACTATTTTAGTATTTTTACTACTAGTGATACTACTACTACTACTAGTAATACTACTACTACTATTAGTACTACTACTACTAGTAATAATACTACTAATAGTACTACTAATTCCAGTAGTACTACTACTACTACTAGTACTACTACTACTACTACTAGTACTACTACTAATAGTAATACTAGTACTACTACTACTAGTACTACTACTACTACTTCTAGTACTACTACTACTAGTGCTACTACTACTACTAGTACTACTACTACTAGTACTACTACTAATACTACCAATACTACTAGTGTTACTAGTACTAATACTACTACTACTAGTACTTGTACTACTACTACTAGTACTACTACTACTACTAATACTAGTACTACTACTACCACGAGTACTACTACTAGTACTACTACTACTTCTTTTAGTACTTCTATTACTAGTGCTACTACTACTAATAGTAATACTACTACTACTACTATTACTAATACTACTAGTACTACTACTATTGCAAGTACTACTACTACTTGTACTACTTCTAGTACTACTACTACTAGTAATATTGCTACAAATAATACTACTAGTACTACTACTACTACTAGTACTACTACTAGTACCACTACTAGTACTACTAATACTACTACTACTAGCACTAATACTACTAATTTAAGTACTACTACTACTAGTGCTACTACTACTAATACTAGTAATACTACAACTACTAGTACTACTACTACTACTACTACTAGTACTAATATTATTACTACTACTACTACTAGTAATTTTACTACTACTATTATTAATACTACTACTACTGCTACTACTATTACTACTAGTAATACTACCACTACTACTAGTACTACTACTACTATTACTACTAGTAATACTAATACTACTACTACTACTAATACTACCACTACTTCTACTAGTACTATTAGTACTACTACTACTAGTACTACTATTACTTCTACTAGTACTACTAATTCTACTAGTACTAATACTACTACTACTAGTACTACTACTACTACTTGCACTACTACTACTAGTAATACTACTACTAGTACTACTACTAGTACTACTAATACTACTACTAATACTAGTACTACTAGTATTACTACTACTAGTACTACTACTTCTACTACTAGTACTACAACTACTACTACTAGTACTACTACTACTACTGCTAGTAATACTACTACTACTATTACTAGTAGTAATACTAATACTACTACTACTAATACTACCACTACTTCTACTAGTACTACTATTACTACTAGTACTACTACTATTACTACTAGTACTACTATTACTTCTACTAGTACTACTAATTCTACTAGTACTACTACTACTACTAGTACAACTACTACTACTACTTGCACTACTACTACTAGTAATACTACTACTAGTACTACTACTAGTACTACTAATACTACTACTACTACTAGTACTACTACTATTACTACTACTAGTACTACTACTTCTACTACTAGTACTACAACTACTACTACTAGTACTACTACTACTACTACTAGTACTACTACTACTACTACTATTACTAATACTACTAGTACTACTACTATTGCAAGTACTACTACTACTTGTACTACTTCTAGTACTACTACTACTAGTAATATTGCTACAAATAATACTACTAGTACTACTACTACTACTAGTACTACTACTAGTACCACTACTAGTACTACTAATACTACTACTACTAGCACTAATACTACTAATTTAAGTACTACTACTACTAGTGCTACTACTACTAATACTAGTAATACTACAACTACTAGTACTACTACTACTACTACTACTAGTACTAATATTATTACTACTACTACTACTAGTAATTTTACTACTACTATTATTAATACTACTACTACTGCTACTACTACTACTACTAGTAATACTACCACTACTACTACTACTACTACTACTACTGCTAGTAATACTACTACTACTATTACTACTAGTAATACTAATACTACTACTACTACTAATACTACCACTACTTCTACTAGTACTATTAGTACTACTACTACTAGTACTACTATTACTTCTACTAGTACTACTAATTCTACTAGTACTAATACTACTACTACTAGTACTACTACTACTACTTGCACTACTACTACTAGTAATACTACTACTAGTACTACTACTAGTACTACTAATACTACTACTAATACTAGTACTACTAGTATTACTACTACTAGTACTACTACTTCTACTACTAGTACTAAAACTACTACTACTAGTACTACTACTACTACTGCTAGTAATACTACTACTACTATTACTAGTAGTAATACTAATACTACTACTACTAATACTACCACTACTTCTACTAGTACTACTATTACTACTAGTACTACTACTATTACTACTAGTACTACTATTACTTCTACTAGTACTACTAATTCTACTAGTACTACTACTACTACTAGTACAACTACTACTACTACTTGCACTACTACTACTAGTACTACTACTACTAGTACTACTACTAGTACTACTAATACTACTACTACTACTAGTACTACTAGTATTACTACTACTAGTACTACTACTTCTACTACTAGTACTACAACTACTACTACTAGTACTATTACTACTACTACTAGTACTACTACTACTACCACTACTACTAGTACTGCTAGTACTCCTAGTACTACTAATACTAGTACTACTACTATTGGTACTACTAATACTACTAGTAGTAATACTAGTACTACTACTACTGCTACGAGTACTACTACTGCTACTACTAATGCAACTACCACTACTACTACTACTGGTACTAATACTACGACTAGCACTAATAATTCTAGTACTACTACTACTAATAATACTAGTACTACTACTACTACTACTATTACTAGTAATACTACTCATACTACTACTAGTACTATTACTACTAATACTACTACTACTAGTACTACTACTCATACTACTACTAGTACTATTACTACTACTACTAGTACTACTACTACTAGTACTACTAATACTAATTTAATACTACTACTACTAGTGCTACTACTAATACTAGTAATACTACTACTACTACTAGTACTGCTAGTACTACTACTAATAGTATTACTACTAGTAATACTAATGCTACTATTACTACTAGTAATACCACTACTACTACTAGTACTGCTACCACTACTTCTATTACTATTACTACTAGTAATACTAATGCTACTATTACTACTAGTACTACTACTATTTTAGTACTATTACTACTAGTGATACTACTACTACTACTAGTAATACTACTACTACTATTAGTACTACTACTACTAGTAATAATACTACTAATAGTACTACTAATTCCAGTAGTACTACTACTACTACTAGTACTAATACTACTACTACTAGTACTAATACTACTAGTACTACTACTACTAGTACTACTACTACTACTTCTAGTACTACTACTACTAGTGCTACTACTACTACTAGTACTACTACTACTAGTACTACTACTACTACTACCAATACTACTAGTGTTACTAGTGCTAATACTACTACTACTAGTACTTGTACTACTACTACTATTACTACTACTACTAATACTAATGCTACTACTAGTACTACTACTAATACTACTACTAGTACTACTACTACTACTAGTACTACTACTACTACTTCTGGTACCACTACTACTAGTGCTACTACTACTACTAGTACTACTACTACTAGTATTACTACTAATACTAATACTACTAGTACTACTACTACTACTAGTACTTATTCTACTACTACTAGTACTGCTACTACTACTACTAGTGCTACTAGTACTACTAATACTACTAGTACTACTACTACTATTACCACTACGACTAGTACTACCAGTATTATTACTACTAATACTACTACTAGTATTACTACGACTGGTAATACTACTAGTACTACTAGTACTAATACTAGTACTACTACTACTATTAATACTACTACTACTACTACTAGTACTCCTACTAATACTACTAGTAGTACTACTACTAGTACTGTTACTACTATTACTACTACTAGTTCTACTAGTACTACTACTACTACTAATACTAATACTACTACTACCACTACTACTACTACTAGTAGTACTACTAGTATTACTAATAATACTAGTACTACTACTTCTAGTAATAATACTACTACTAGTACTACAACTACTACTACTACTACTAGTACTACTACTATTGCAAATACTACTACTACTAGTACTACTACTATTAACACTACTCGTACTACTACTACTACTACTAGTACTAATACTACTCTTTGTACTACTACTACTACTAGTACTAATACTACTACTACTTCTAGTAATACTACTACCACTACTAGTACTACTACTACTAGTACTTGTACTACTACTACTAGTACTATTACTACTAATAATACTTCTAGTACTACTACTACTACTACTAGTACTACTACTACTACTAGTATTAATTATACTACTAGTACTACTACTACTACTATTACTACTACTACTACTAGTACTACTACTACTTTTAGTACTACTACCACTTGTGCTACTACCACTACTACTAGTAATACTACTACTACTACTACTAGTACTACTACTACCACGAGTACTACTACTAGTACTACTTCTACTACTTTTAGTACTACTATTACTAGTGCTACTACTACTAATAGTAATACTACTACTACTACTATTACTAATACTACTAGTACTACTACTATTGCAAGTACTACTACTACTAGTAATATTACTACTAATAATACTACTAGTACTACTACTACTACTACTAGTACTACTACTAGTACCACTACTAGTAATATTAATACTACTACTAGCACTAATACTACTAATTTAAGTACTACTACTACTAGTGCTACTACTACTACTAGTAATACTACTACTACTACTAGTACTGCTAACACTACTTCTATTACTATTACTACTAGTAATACTAATGCTACTATTACTACTAGTACTACTACTATTTTAGTACTATTACTACTAGTGATACTACTACTACTAGTACTACTACTACTAGTAATACTACTACTACCAATACTACTAGTGTTACTAGTGCTAATACTACTACTACTAGTACTTGTACTAATACTACTAATACTACTACTACTAATACTAATGCTACTACTAGTACTACTACTAATACTACTACTAGTACTACTACTACTACTAGTACTACTACTACTACTAGTACTTATTCTACTACTACTAGTACTGCTACTACTACTACTAGTGCTACTAGTACTACTAATACTACTAGTACTACTACTACTATTACCACTACGACTAGTACTACCAGTATTAATACTACTAATACTACTACTAGTATTACTACGACTGGTAATACTACTAGTACTACTAGTACTAATACTAGTACTACTACTACTATTAATACTACTACTACTACTACTACTACTAGTACTCCTACTAATACTACTAGTAGTACTACTACTAGTACTGTTACTACTATTACTACTACTAGTTCTACTAGTACTACTACTACTACTAATACTAATACTACTACTACCACTACTACTACTACTAGTAGTACTACTAGTATTACTAATAATACTAGTACTACTACTTCTAGTAATAATACTACTACTAGTACTACAACTACTACTACTACTACTAGTACTACTACTATTGCAAATACTACTACTACTAGTACTACTACTATTAACACTACTCGTAGTACTACTACTAATACTAGTACTAATACTACTCTTTGTACTACTACTACTACTAGTACTAATACTACTACTACTTCTAGTAATACTACTACTACTACTAGTACTACTACTACTAGTACTTGTAGTACTACTACTAGTACTATTACTACTAATAATACTTCTAGTACTATTACTACTACTACTAGTACTACTACTACTAGTAGTATTAATTATACTACTAGTACTACTACTACTACTATTACTACTACTACTACTAGTACTACTACTACTTTTAGTACTACTACTACTTGTGCTACTACCACTACTACTAGTAATACTACTACTACTACTAGTACTATTACTACCACGAGTACTACTACTAGTACTACTTCTACTACTTTTAGTACTACTATTACTAGTGCTACTACTACTAATAGTAATACTACTACTTCTACTATTACTAATACTACTAGTACTACTACTATTGCAAGTACTACTACTACTTGTACTACTTCTAGTACTACTACTACTAGTAATATTACTACTAATAATACTACTAGTACTACTACTACTACTACTAGTACTACTACTAGTACCACTACTAGTAATACTAATACTACTACTACTAGCACTAATACTACTAATTTAAGTACTACTACTACTAGTGCTACTACTACTACTAGTAATACTACTGCTACTATTAGTACTACTACTACTAGTAATAATACTACTAGTACTACTACTACTACTACTAGTACTACTACTAGTACCACTACTAGTAATACTAATACTACTACTACTAGCACTAATACTACTAATTTAAGTACTACTACTACTAGTACTACTACTACTACTAGTACTACTACTAATAGTAATACTAGTACTACTACTACTAGTACTACTACTACTACTTCTAGTACTACTACTACTAGTGCTACTACTACTACTAGTACTACTACTACTAGTACTACTACTACTACCAATACTACTAGTGTTACTAGTACTAATACTACTACTACTAGTACTTGTACTACTACTACTAGTACTACTACTACTACTAATACTAATGCTACTACTAGTACTACTACTAATAGTACTACTACTACTACTAGTACTACTACTACTTCTGGTACTACTACTACTAGTGCTACTACTACTACTAGTACTACTACTACTAGTATTACTACTAATACTAATACTTCTAGTACTACTAGTACTACTAGTACTGATTCTACTACTACTAACACTACTACTACTACTACTAGTGCTACTAGTACTACTACTACTATTATTACTACTACTACTACTACCGGTACGACTAGTACTACTAGTACTAATACTATTACTACTACTACTAGTATTACTAGTACTGGTACTACTACTACTACTAGTACTAATGCTAGTACTCCTACTACTACTACTACTAGTACTACTACTACTACTAGTACTACTTCTACTAATACTACTAGTACTACTACTACTACTAGTACTGTTACTACTACTACTAGTATTAATACTACTACTTCTACTACTAGTTCTACTAGTACTACTACTACTACTACTAGTACTAATACTACTACTACTAGTAGTACTACTAGTACTACTACTACTACTACTTGTACTACTACTACTAATACTACTAATACTACTACTACTACTAGTACTACTACTAGTACTGCTAATATTACTAGTACTACTACTACTAGTACTACTACTATTAACACTACTCGTACTACTACTACTACTACTAGTACTACTACTACTCTTAGTACTACTACTACTACTACTAGTACTAATGCTACTACTACTTCTAGTAATAATACTACTACTACTAGTACTACTACTACTAGTACTTGTACTACTACTACTAGTACTATTACTACTAATAATACTTCTAGTACTACTACTACTAGTACTACTACTACTACTAGTATTAATTATACTACTAGTACTACTACTACTACTAGTACTACTACTACTACTATTAGTACTACTACTACTTTTAGTACTACTACTACTTGTGCTACTACCACTACTAATAGTAATACTACTACTACTACTACTAGTACTACTACTACCACTAGTACTACTACTAGTACTACTACTACTTCTTTTAGTACTACTATTACTAGTGCTACTACTACTAATAGTAATACTACTACTACTACCATTACTAATACTACTAGTACTACTACTATTGGAAGTACTACTACTAATTGTACTACTTCTAGTACTACTACTACTAGTAATATTGCTACAAATAATACTACTAGTACTACTACTACTACTAGTACTACTACTAGTACCACTACTAGTACTACTAATACTACTACTACTAGCACTAATACTACTAATTTAAGTACTACTACTACTAGTGCTACTACTACTAATACTAGTAATACTACAACTACTAGTACTACTACTACTACTACTAGTACTAATATTATTACTACTACTACTACTAGTAATATTACTACTACTATTATTAATACTACTACTACTGCTACTACTACTACTACTAGTAATACTACCACTACTACTAGTACTACTACTACTACTGCTAGTAATACTACTACTACTATTACTAATAGTAATACTAATACTACTACTACTACTAATACTACCACTACTTCTACTAGTACTACTAGTACTACTACTACTACTACTAGTACTACTATTACTTCTACTAGTACTACTAATTCTACTAGTACTACTACTACTACTACTAGTACTACTAATACTACTTGCACTACTACTACTAGTACTACTACTACTAGTACTACTACTAGTACTACTAATACTACTACTAATACTAGTACTACTACTTCTACTACTAGTACTACAACTACTACTACTAGTACTACTACTACTACTGCTAGTAATACTACTACTACTATTACTAGTAGTAATACTAATACTACTACTACTACTAATACTACCACTACTTCTACTAGTACTACTATTACTACTAGTACTACTACTATTACTACTAGTACTACTATTACTTCTACTAGTACTACTACTAATACTTGTACAACTACTACTACTACTTGCACTACTACTACTAGTACTACTACTACTAGTACTACTACTAGTACTACTAATACTACTACTACTCTTAGTACTACTAGTATTACTACTACTAGTACTACTACTTCTACTACTAGTACTACAACTACTACTACTAGTACTATTACTACTACTACTAGTACTACTACTACTACCACTAATATTAGTACTGCTAGTACTCCTACTACTACTAATACTAGTACTACTACTATTGGTACTACTAATACTACTAGTAGTAATACTAGTACTACTACTACTGCTACGAGTACTACTACTGCTACTACTAATGCAACTACCACTACTACTACTACTGGTACTAATACTACGACTAGCACTAATAATTCTAGTACTACTACTACTAATACTACTAGTACTACTACTACTACTACTATTACTAGTAATACTACTCATACTACTACTAGTACTATTACTACTAATACTACTACTACTAGTACTACTACTCATACTACTACTAGTACTATTACTACTACTACTAGTACTACTACTACTAGTACTACTAATACTACTTTAATACTACTACTACTAGTGCTACTACTAATACTAGTAATACTACTACTACTACTAGTACTGCTAGTACTACTACTAATAGTATTACTACTAGTAATACTAATGCTACTATTACTACTAGTACTACTACTACTTTTAGTACTACTACTACTTGTGCTACTACCACTACTACTAGTAATACTACTACTACTACTACTAGTACTCTTACTACCACGAGTACTACTACTAGTACTACTTCTACTACTTTTAGTACTACTATTACTAGTGCTACTACTACTAATAGTAATACTACTACTTCTACTATTACTAATACTACTAGTACTACTACTATTGCAAGTACTACTACTACTTGTACTACTTCTAGTACTACTACTACTAGTAATATTACTACTAATAATACTACTAGTACTACTACTACTACTACTAGTACTACTACTAGTACCACTACTAGTAATACTAATACTACTACTACTAGCACTAATACTACTAATTTAAGTACTACTACTACTAGTGCTACTACTACTACTAGTAATACTACTGCTACTATTAGTACTACTACTACTAGTAATAATACTACTAGTACTACTACTACTACTACTAGTACTACTACTAGTACCACTACTAGTAATACTAATACTACTACTACTAGCTAATACTACTAATAGTACTACTACTACTAGTACTACTACTACTACTAGTACTACTACTAATAGTAATACTAGTACTACTACTACTAGTACTACTACTACTACTTCTAGTACTACTACTACTAGTGCTACTACTACTACTAGTACTACTACTACTACCAATACTACTAGTGTTACTAGTACTAATACTACTACTACTAGTACTTGTACTACTACTACTAGTACTACTACTACTACTAATACTAATGCTACTACTAGTACTACTACTAATAGTACTACTACTACTACTACTAGTACTACTACTACTTCTGGTACTACTACTACTAGTGCTACTACTACTACTAGTACTACTACTACTAGTATTACTACTAATACTAATACTTCTAGTACTACTAGTACTACTAGTACTGATTCTACTACTACTAACACTACTACTACTACTACTAGTGCTACTAGTACTACTACTATTATTATTACTACTACTACTACTACCGCTACGACTAGTACTACTAGTACTAATACTATTACTACTACTACTAGTATTACTAGTACTGGTACTACTACTACTACTAGTACTAATGCTAGTACTCCTACTACTACTACTACTAGTACTACTACTACTACTAGTACTACTTCTACTAATACTACTAGTACTACTACTACTACTAGTACTGTTACTACTACTACTAGTATTAATACTACTACTTCTACTACTAGTTCTACTAGTACTACTACTACTACTACTAGTACTAATACTACTACTACTAGTAGTACTACTAGTACTACTACTACTACTACTTGTACTACTACTACTAATACTACTAATACTACTACTACTACTAGTACTACTACTAGTACTGCTAATATTACTAGTACTACTACTACTAGTACTACTACTATTAACACTACTCGTACTACTACTACTACTACTAGTACTACTACTACTCTTAGTACTACTACTACTACTACTAGTACTAATGCTACTACTACTTCTAGTAATAATACTACTACTACTAGTACTACTACTACTAGTACTTGTACTACTACTACTAGTACTATTACTACTAATAATACTTCTAGTACTACTACTACTACTAGTACTACTACTACTACTAGTATTAATTATACTACTAGTACTACTACTACTACTAGTACTACTACTACTACTACTAGTACTACTACTACTTTTAGTACTACTACTACTTGTGCTACTACCACTACTAATAGTAATACTACTACTACTACTACTAGTACTACTACTACCACTAGTACTACTACTAGTACTACTACTACTTCTTTTAGTACTACTATTACTAGTGCTACTACTACTAATAGTAATACTACTACTACTACCATTACTAATACTACTAGTACTACTACTATTGCAAGTACTACTACTAATTGTACTACTTCTAGTACTACTACTACTAGTAATATTGCTACAAATAATACTACTAGTACTACTACTACTACTAGTACTACTACTAGTACCACTACTAGTACTACTAATACTACTACTACTAGCACTAATACTACTAATTTAAGTACTACTACTACTAGTGCTACTACTACTAATACTAGTAATAATACAACTACTAGTACTACTACTACTACTACTAGTACTAATATTATTACTACTACTACTACTAGTAATATTACTACTACTATTATTAATACTACTACTACTGCTACTACTACTACTACTAGTAATACTACCACTACTACTAGTACTACTACTACTACTGCTAGTAATACTACTACTACTATTACTAATAGTAATACTAATACTACTACTACTACTAATACTACCACTACTTCTACTAGTACTACTAGTACTACTACTACTACTACTAGTACTACTATTACTTCTACTAGTACTACTAATTCTACTAGTACTACTACTACTACTACTAGTACTACTAATACTACTTGCACTACTACTACTAGTACTACTACTACTAGTACTACTACTAGTACTACTAATACTACTACTAATACTAGTACTACTACTTCTACTACTAGTACTACAACTACTACTACTAGTACTACTACTACTACTGCTAGTAATACTACTACTACTATTACTAGTAGTAATACTAATACTACTACTACTACTAATACTACCACTACTTCTACTAGTACTACTATTACTACTAGTACTACTACTATTACTACTAGTACTACTATTACTACTACTAGTACTACTACTACTACTAGTACAACTACTACTACTACTTGCACTACTACTACTAGTACTACTACTACTAGTACTACTACTAGTACTACTAATACTACTACTACTCTTAGTACTACTAGTATTACTACTACTAGTACTACTACTTCTACTACTAGTACTACAACTACTACTACTAGTACTATTACTACTACTACTAGTACTACTACTACTACCACTAATACTAGTACTGCTAGTACTCCTACTACTACTAATACTAGTACTACTACTATTGGTACTACTAATACTACTAGTAGTAATACTAGTACTACTACTACTGCTACGAGTACTACTACTGCTACTACTAATGCAACTACCACTACTACTACTACTGGTACTAATACTACGACTAGCACTAATAATTCTAGTACTACTACTACTAATACTACTAGTACTACTACTACTACTACTATTACTAGTAATACTACTCATACTACTACTAGTACTATTACTACTAATACTACTACTACTAGTACTACTACTCATACTACTACTAGTACTATTACTACTACTACTAGTACTACTACTACTAGTACTACTAATACTACTTTAATACTACTACTACTAGTGCTACTACTAATACTAGTAATACTACTACTACTACTAGTACTGCTAGTACTACTACTAATAGTATTACTACTAGTAATACTAATGCTACTATTACTACTAGTACTACTACTATTTTAGTACTATTACTACTAGTGATACTACTACTACTACTAGTAATACTACTACTACTATTAGTATTACTACTACTAGTAATAATACTACTAATAGTGCTACTAATTCCAGTAGTACTACTACTACTACTAGTACTACTACTACTACTAATAGTAATACTAGTACTACTACTACTAGTACTACTACTACTACTTCTAGTACTACTACTACTAGTGCTACTACTACTACTAGTACTACTACTACTAGTACTACTACTACTACTACCAATACTACTAGTGTTACTAGTACTAATACTACTAATACTAGTACTTGTACTACTACTACTAGTACTACTACTACTACTAATACTAGTACTACTACTACCACGAGTACTACTACTAGTACTACTACTACTTCTTTTAGTACTACTATTACTAGTGCTACTACTACTAATAGTAATACTACTACTACTACTATTACTAATACTACTAGTACTACTACTATTGCAAGTACTACTACTACTTGTACTACTTCTAGTACTACTACTACTAGTAATATTGCTACAAATAATACTACTAGTACTACTACTACTACTAGTACTACTACTAGTACCACTACTAGTACTACTAATACTACTACTACTAGCACTAATACTACTAATTTAAGTACTACTACTACTAGTGCTATTACTACTAATACTAGTAATACTACAACTACTAGTACTACTACTACTACTACTACTAGTACTAATATTATTACTACTACTACTACTAGTAATATTACTACTACTATTATTAATACTACTACTACTGCTACTACTACTACTACTAGTAATACTACCACTACTACTAGTACTACTACTACTACTGCTAGTAATACTACTACTACTATTACTACTAGTAATACTAATACTACTACTACTACTAATACTACCACTACTTCTACTAGTACTACTAGTACTACTACTACTACTACTAGTACTACTATTACTTCTACTAGTACTACTAATTCTACTAGTACTAATACTACTACTACTAGTACTACTACTACTACTTGCACTACTACTACTAGTAATACTACTACTAGTACTACTACTAGTACTACTAATACTACTACTAATACTAGTACTACTAGTATTACTACTACTAGTACTACTACTTCTACTACTAGTACTACAATTACTACTACTAGTACTACTAATACTACTGCTAGTAATACTACTACTACTATTACTAGTAGTAATACTAATACTACTACTACTACTAATACTACCACTACTTCTACTAGTACTACTATTACTACTAGTACTACTACTATTACTACTAGTACTACTATTACTTCTACTAGTACTACTAATTCTACTAGTACTACTACTACTACTAGTACAACTACTACTACTAGCACTACTACTACTAGTACTACTACTACTACCACTACTACTAGTACTGCTAGTACTCCTACTACTACTAATACTAGTACTACTACTATTGGTACTACTAATACTACTAGTACTAATACTAGTACTACTACTACTGCTACGAGTACTACTACTGCTACTACTAATGCAACTACCACTACTACTACTACTGGTACTAATACTACGACTAGCACTAATAATTCTAGTACTACTACTACTAATACTACTAGTACTACTACTACTACTACTATTACTAGTAATACTACTCATACTACTACTAGTACTATTACTACTACTACTACTACTACTACTAGTACTACTACTCATACTACTACTAGTACTATTACTACTACTACTAGTACTACTACTACTAGTACTACTAATACTACTTTAATACTACTACTACTAGTGCTACTACTACTACTAGTAATACTACTACTACTACTAGTACTGCTAGTACTACTACTAATAGTATTACTACTAGTAATACTAATGCTACTATTACTACTAGTACTACTACTATTTTAGTACTATTACTACTAGTGATACTACTACTACTACTAGTAATACTACTACTACTATTAGTACTACTACTACTAGTAATAATACTACTAATAGTACTACTAATTCCAGTAGTACTACTACTACTACTAGTACTACTACTACTACTTCTAGTACTACTACTACTAGTGCTACTACTACTACTAGTACTACTACTACTACTAGTACTACTACTACTAGTACTACTACTACTACTACCAATACTACTAGTGTTACTAGTACTAATACTACTAATACTAGTACTTGTACTACTACTACTAGTACTACTACTACTAATACTAATGCTACTACTAGTACTACTACTAATACTACTACTAGTACTACTACTACTACTAGTACTACTACTACTACTTCTGGTACCACAACTACTAGTGCTACTACTACTACTAGTACTACTACTATTAGTATTACTACTAATACTAATACTACTAGTACTACTACTACTACTAGTACTTATTCTACTACTACTAGTACTGCTACTACTAATACTAGTGCTACTAGTACTACTAATACTACTAGTACTACTACTACTATTACCACTACGACTAGTACTACCAGTATTAATACTACTAATACTACTACTAGTATTACTACGACTGGTAATACTACTAGTACTACTAGTACTAATACTAGTACTACTACTACTATTAATACTACTACTACTAGTACTCCTACTAATACTACTAGTAGTACTACTACTAGTACTGTTTCTACTATTACTACTACTAGTTCTACTAGTACTACTACTTCTACTACTAATACTAATACTACTACTACCACTACTACTGCTACTAGTAGTACTACTAGTATTACTAATAATACTAGTACTACTACTTCTAGTAATAATACTACTACTAGTACTACAACTACTACTACAACTACTAGTACTACTACTATTGAAATACTACTACTACTAGTACTACTACTATTAAAACTACTCGTAGTACTACTACTACTACTAGTACTAATACTACTCTTTGTACTACTACTACTACTAGTACTAATACTACTACTACTTCTAGTAATACTACTACTACTACTAGTACTACTACTACTAGTACTTGTACTACTACTACTAGTACTATTACTACTAATAATACTTCTAGTACTACTACTACTACTACTAGTACTACTACTACTACTAGTATTAATTATACTACTAGTACTACTACTACTACTAGTACTACTACTACTACTACTATTACTAGTAATACTACTCATACTACTACTAGTACTATTACTACTAATACTACTACTACTAGTACTACTACTCATACTACTACTAGTACTATTACTACTACTACTAGTACTACTACTACTAGTACTACTAATACTACTTTAATACTACTACTACTAGTGCTACTACTAATACTAGTAATACTACTACTACTACTAGTACTGCTAGTACTACTACTAATAGTATTACTACTAGTAATACTAATGCTACTATTACTACTAGTACTACTACTATTTTAGTACTATTACTACTAGTGATACTACTACTACTACTAGTAATACTACTACTACTGTTAGTATTACTACTACTAGTAATAATACTACTAATAGTGCTACTAATTCCAGTAGTACTACTACTACTACTAGTACTACTACTACTACTACTAGTACTACTACTAATAGTAATACTAGTACTACTACTACTAGTACTACTACTACTACTTCTAGTACTACTACTACTAGTGCTACTACTACTACTAGTACTACTACTACTAGTACTACTACTACTACTACCAATACTACTAGTGTTACTAGTACTAATACTACTACTACTAGTACTTGTACTACTACTACTAGTACTACTACTACTACTAATACTAGTACTACTACTACCACGAGTACTACTACTAGTACTACTACTACTTCTTTTAGTACTACTATTACTAGTGCTACTACTACTAATAGTAATACTACTACTACTACTATTACTAATGCTACTAGTACTACTACTATTGCAAGTACTACTACTACTTGTACTACTTCTAGTACTACTACTACTAGTAATATTGCTACAAATAATACTACTAGTACTACTACTACTACTAGTACTACTACTACTACTACTAGTACTAATATTATTACTACTACTACTACTAGTAATATTACTACTACTATTATTAATACTACTACTACTGCTACTACTACTAGTAATACTACCACTACTACTAGTACTACTACTACTACTGCTAGTAATACTACTACTACTATTACTACTAGTAATACTAATACTACTACTACTAATAATACTACCACTACTTCTACTAGTACTACTAGTACTACTACTACTACTACTAGTACTACTATTACTTCTAATAGTACTACTAATTCTACTAGTACTAATACTACTACTACTAGTACTACTACTACTACTTGCACTACTACTACTAGTAATACTACTACTAGTACTACTACTAGTACTACTAATACTACTACTAATACTAGTACTACTAGTATTACTACTACTAGTACTACTACTTCTACTACTAGTACTACAACTACTACTACTAGTACTACTACTACTACTGCTAGTAATACTACTACTACTATTACTAGTAGTAATACTAATACTACTACTACTACTAATACTACCACTACTTCTACTAGTACTACTATTACTACTAGTACTACTACTATTACTACTAGTACTACTATTACTTCTACTAGTACTACTAATTCTACTAGTACTACTACTACTACTAGTACAACTACTACTACTACTTGCACTACTACTACTAGTACTACTACTACTAGTACTACTACTAGTACTACTAATACTACTACTACTACTAGTACTACTAGTATTACTACTACTAGTACTACTACTTCTACTACTAGTACTACAACTACTACTACTAGTACTATTACTACTACTACTAGTACTACTACTACTACTACTACTACTAGTACTGCTAGTACTCCTACTACTACTAATACTAGTACTACTACTATTGGTACTACTAATACTACTAGTACTAATACTAGTACTACTACTACTGCTACGAGTACTACTACTGCTACTACTAATGCAACTACCACTACTACTACTACTGGTACTAATACTACGACTAGCACTAATAATTCTAGTACTACTACTACTAATACTACTAGTACTACTACTACTACTACTATTACTAGTAATACTACTCATACTACTACTAGTACTATTACTACTACTACTACTACTACTAGTACTACTACTCATACTACTACTAGTACTATTACTACTACTACTAGTACTACTACTAGTACTACTACTACTAGTACTACTACTACTACTTTAATACTACTACTACTAGTGCTACTACTACTACTAGTAATACTACTACTACTAGTACTGCTAGTACTACTACTAATAGTATTACTACTAGTAATACTAATGCTACTATTACTACTAGTACTACTACTATTTTAGTACTATTACTACTAGTGATACTACTACTACTACTAGTAATACTACTACTACTATTAGTACTACTACTACTAGTAATAATACTACTAATAGTACTACTAATTCCAGTAGTACTACTACTACTACTAGTACTACTACTACTACTACTAGTACTACTACTAATAGTAATACTAGTACTACTACTACTAGTACTACTACTACTACTTCTAGTACTACTACTACTAGTGCTACTACTACTACTAGTACTACTACTACTAGTACTACTACTACTACTACCAATACTACTAGTGTTACTAGTACTAATACTACTACTACTAGTACTTGTACTACTACTACTAGTACTACTACTACTACTACTAATACTAATGCTACTACTAGTACTACTACTAATACTACTACTAGTACTACTACTACTAGTACTACTACTACTACTTCTGGTACCACTACTACTAGTGCTACTACTACTACTAGTACTACTACTACTAGTATTACTACTAATACTAATACTACTAGTACTACTACTACTACTAGTACTTATTCTACTACTACTCTCTTACACAACTACTAGTGTTACTACTAATACTAGTGCTACTAGTACTACTAATACTACTAGTACTACTACTACTATTACCACTACGACTAGTACTACCAGTATTAATACTACTAATACTACTACTAGTATTACTACGACTGGTAATACTACTAGTACTACTAGTACTAATACTAGTACTACTACTACTATTAATACTACTACTACTACTAGTACTCCTACTAATACTACTAGTAGTACTACTACTAGTACTGTTACTACTATTACTACTACTAGTTCTACTAGTACTACTACTACTACTAATACTAATACTACTACTACCACTACTACTACTACTAGTAGTACTACTAGTATTACTAATAATACTAGTACTACTACTTCTAGTAATAATACTACTACTAGTACTACAAATACTACTACTACTACTAGTACTACTACTATTGAAATACTACTACTACTAGTACTACTACTATTAAAACTACTCGTAGTACTACTACTACTACTAGTACTAATTCTACTCTTTGTACTACTACTACTACTAGTACTAATACTACTACTACTTCTAGTAATACTACTACTACTAGTACTACTACTACTAGTACTTGTACTACTAGTACTAGTACTATTACTACTAATAATACTTCTAGTACTACTACTACTACTACTAGTACTACTACTACTACTAGTATTAATTATACTACTAGTACTACTACTACTACTAGTACTACTACTACTACTACTAGTACTACTACTACTACTACTAGTACTACTACTACTTTTAGTACTACTACTACTTGTGCTACTACCACTACTACTAGTAATACTACTACTACTACTACTAGTACTACTACTACCACGAGTACTACTACTAGTACTACTACTACTTCTTTTAGTACTACTATTAGTAGTAGTAGCACTAGTAATAGTAGTACTACTACTACTACTATTACTAATACTACTAGTACTACTACTATTGCAAGTACTACTACTACTTGTACTACTTCTAGTACTACTACTACTAGTAATATTGCTACAAATAATACTACTAGTACTACTACTACTTCTAGTACTTCTACTAGTACCACTACTAGTACTACTAATACTACTACTACTAGCACTAATACTACTAATTTAAGTACTACTACTACTAGTGCTACTACTACTAATACTAGTAATACTACAACTACTAGTACTACTACTACTAGTACTAATATTATTACTAGTACTACTACTAGTAATATTACTACTACTATTATTAATACTACTACTACTGCTACTACTACTAGTAATACTACCACTACTACTAGTACTACTACTACTACTGCTAGTAATACTACTACTACTATTACTACTAGTAATACTAATACTACTACTACTACTAATACTACCACTACTTCTACTAGTACTACTAGTACTACTACTACTACTACTAGTACTACTATTACTTCTACTAGTACTACTAATTCTACTAGTACTACTACTACTACTAGTACAACTACTACTACTACTTGCACTACTACTACTAGTACTACTACTACTAGTACTACTACTAGTACTACTAATACTACTACTACTACTAGTACTACTAGTATTACTACTACTAGTACTACTACTTCTACTACTAGTACTACAACTACTACTACTAGTACTATTACTACTACTACTAGTACTACTACTACTACCACTACTACTAGTACTGCTAGTACTCCTACTACTACTAATACTAGTACTACTACTATTGGTACTACTAATACTACTAGTAGTAATACTAGTACTACTACTACTGCTACGAGTACTACTACTGCTACTACTAATGCAACTACCACTACTACTACTACTGGTACTAATACTACGACTAGCACTAATAATTCTAGTACTACTACTACTAATACTACTAGTACTACTACTACTACTACTACTAGTAATACTACTCATACTACTACTAGTACTATTACTACTACTACTACTACTACTAGTACTACTACTCATACTACTACTAGTACTATTACTACTACTACTAGTACTACTACTACTAGTACTACTAATACTACTTTAATACTACTACTACTAGTGCTACTACTAATACTAGTAATACTACTACTACTACTAGTACTGCTAGTACTACTACTAATAGTATTACTACTAGTAATACTAATGCTACTATTACTACTAGTAATACCACTACTACTACTAGTACTGCTACTACTACTTCTATTACTATTACTACTAGTAATACTAATGCTACTATTACTACTAGTACTACTACTATTTTAGTACTATTACTACTAGTGATACTACTACTACTACTAGTAATACTACTACTACTATTAGTACTACTACTACTAGTAATAATACTACTAATAGTACTACTAATTCCAGTAGTACTACTACTACTACTAGTACTACTACTACTACTAGTACTACTACTAATAGTAATACTAGTACTACTACTACTAGTACTACTACTACTACTTCTAGTACTACTACTACTAGTGCTACTACTACTACTAGTACTACTACTACTAGTACTACTACTACTACTACCAATACTACTAGTGTTACTAGTACTAATACTACTACTACTAGTACTTGTACTACTACTACTAGTACTACTACTACTACTAATACTAATGCTACTACTAGTACTACTACTAATACTACTACTAGTACTACTACTACTACTAGTACTACTACTACTACTTCTGGTACCACAACTACTAGTGCTACTACTACTACTAGTACTACTACTACTAGTATTACTACTAATACTAATACTACTAGTACTACTACTACTACTAGTACTTATTCTACTACTACTAGTACTGCTACTACTAATACTAGTGCTACTAGTACTACTAATACTACTAGTACTACTACTACTATTACCACTACGACTAGTACTACCAGTATTAATACTACTAATACTACTACTAGTATTACTACGACTGGTAATACTACTAGTACTACTAGTACTAATACTAGTACTACTACTACTATTAATACTACTACTACTACTAGTACTCCTACTAATACTACTAGTAGTACTACTACTAGTACTGTTACTACTATTACTACTACTAGTTCTACTAGTACTACTACTACTACTACTACTAATACTAATACTACTACTACCACTACTACTACTACTAGTAGTACTACTAGTATTACTAATAATACTAGTACTACTACTTCTAGTAATAATACTACTACTAGTACTACAACTACTACTACTACTACTAGTACTACTACTATTGAAATACTACTACTACTAGTACTACTACTATTAAAACTACTCGTAGTACTACTACTACTACTAGTACTAATTCTACTCTTTGTACTACTACTACTACTAGTACTAATACTACTACTACTTCTAGTAATACTACTACTACTACTAGTACTACTACTACTAGTACTTGTACTACTACTACTAGTACTATTACTACTAATAATACTTCTAGTACTACTACTACTACTACTAGTACTACTACTACTACTAGTATTAATTATACTACTAGTACTACTACTACTACTAGTACTACTACTACTACTACTAGTACTACTACTACTTTTAGTACTACTACTACTTGTGCTACTACCACTACTACTAGTAATACTACTACTACTACTACTAGTACTACTACTACCACGAGTACTACTACTAGTACTACTACTACTTCTTTTAGTACTACTATTACTAGTGCTACTACTACTAATAGTAATACTACTACTACTACTATTACTAATACTACTAGAACTACTACTATTGCAAGTACTACTACTACTTGTACTACTTCTAGTACTACTACTACTAGTAATATTGCTACAAATAATACTACTAGTACTACTACTACTACTAGTACTTCTACTAGTACCACTACTAGTACTACTAATACTACTACTACTAGCACTAATACTACTAATTTAAGTACTACTACTACTAGTGCTACTACTACTAATACTAGTAATACTACAACTACTAGTACTACTACTACTAGTACTAATATTATTACTAGTACTACTACTAGTAATATTACTACTACTATTATTAATACTACTACTACTGCTACTACTACTAGTAATACTACCACTACTACTAGTACTACTACTACTACTGCTAGTAATACTACTACTACTATTACTACTAGTAATACTAATACTACTACTACTACTAATAATACCACTACTTCTACTAGTACTACTAGTACTACTACTACTACTACTAGTACTACTATTACTTCTACTAGTACTACTAATTCTACTAGTACTACTACTACTACTAGTACAACTACTACTACTACTTGCACTACTACTACTAGTACTACTACTACTAGTACTACTACTAGTACTACTAATACTACTACTACTACTAGTACTACTAGTATTACTACTACTAGTACTACTACTTCTACTACTAGTACTACAACTACTACTACTAGTACTATTACTACTACTACTAGTACTACTACTACTACCACTACTACTAGTACTGCTAGTACTCCTACTACTACTAATACTAGTACTACTACTATTGGTACTACTAATACTACTAGTAGTAATACTAGTACTACTACTACTGCTACGAGTACTACTACTGCTACTACTAATGCAACTACCACTACTACTACTACTGGTACTAATACTAAGACTAGCACTAATAATTCTAGTACTACTACTACTAATACTACTAGTACTACTACTACTACTACTACTAGTAATACTACTCATACTACTACTAGTACTATTACTACTAATACTACTACTACTAGTACTACTACTCATACTACTACTAGTACTATTACTACTACTACTAGTACTACTACTACTAGTACTACTAATACTACTTTAATACTACTACTACTAGTGCTACTACTAATACTAGTAATACTACTACTACTACTAGTACTGCTAGTACTACTACTAATAGTATTACTACTAGTAATACTAATGCTACTATTACTACTAGTAATACCACTACTACTACTAGTACTGCTACCACTACTTCTATTACTATTACTACTAGTAATACTAATGCTACTATTACTACTAGTACTACTACTATTTTAGTACTATTACTACTAGTGATACTACTACTACTACTAGTAATACTACTACTACTATTAGTACTACTACTACTAGTAATAATACTACTAATAGTACTACTAATTCCAGTAGTACTACTACTACTACTAGTACTACTACTACTACTAGTACTACTACTAATAGTAATACTAGTACTACTACTACTAGTACTACTACTACTACTTCTAGTACTACTACTACTAGTGCTACTACTACTACTAGTACTACTACTACTAGTACTACTACTACTACTACCAATACTACTAGTGTTACTAGTACTAATACTACTACTACTAGTACTTGTACTACTACTACTAGTACTACTACTACTACTAATACTAATGCTACTACTAGTACTACTACTAATACTACTACTAGTACTACTACTACTACTAGTACTACTACTACTACTTCTGGTACCACTACTACTAGTGCTACTACTACTACTAGTACTACTACTACTAGTATTACTACTAATACTAATACTACTAGTACTACTACTACTACTAGTACTTATTCTACTACTACTAGTACTGCTACTACTAATACTAGTGCTACTAGTACTACTAATACTACTAGTACTACTACTACTATTACCACTACGACTAGTACTACCAGTATTAATACTACTAATACTACTACTAGTATTACTACTACTGGTAATACTACTAGTACTACTAGTACTAATACTAGTACTACTACTACTATTAATACTACTACTACTACTAGTACTCCTACTAATACTACTAGTAGTACTACTACTAGTACTGTTACTACTATTACTACTACTAGTTCTACTAGTACTACTACTACTACTACTACTAATACTAATACTACTACTACCACTACTACTACTACTAGTAGTACTACTAGTATTACTAATAATACTAGTACTACTACTTCTAGTAATAATACTACTACTAGTACTACAACTACTACTACTACTACTAGTACTACTACTATTGAAATACTACTACTACTAGTACTACTACTATTAACACTACTCGTAGTACTACTACTACTACTAGTACTAATTCTACTCTTTGTACTACTACTACTACTAGTACTAATACTACTACTACTTCTAGTAATACTACTACTACTACTAGTACTACTACTACTAGTACTTGTACTACTACTACTAGTACTATTACTACTAATAATACTTCTAGTACTACTACTACTACTACTAGTACTACTACTACTACTAGTATTAATTATACTACTAGTACTACTACTACTACTAGTACTACTACTACTACTACTAGTACTACTACTACTTTTAGTACTACTACTACTTGTGCTACTACCACTACTACTAGTAATACTACTACTACTACTACTAGTACTACTACTACCACGAGTACTACTACTAGTACTACTACTACTTCTTTTAGTACTACTATTACTAGTGCTACTACTACTAATAGTAATACTACTACTACTACTATTACTAATACTACTAGTACTACTACTATTGCAAGTACTACTACTACTTGTACTACTTCTAGTACTACTACTACTAGTAATATTGCTACAAATAATACTACTAGTACTACTACTACTACTAGTACTTCTACTAGTACCACTACTAGTACTACTAATACTACTACTACTAGCACTAATACTACTAATTTAAGTACTACTACTACTAGTGCTACTACTACTAATACTAGTAATACTACAACTACTAGTACTACTACTACTAGTACTAATATTATTACTAGTACTACTACTAGTAATATTACTACTACTATTATTAATACTACTACTACTGCTACTACTACTAGTAATACTACCACTACTACTAGTACTACTACTACTACTGCTAGTAATACTACTACTACTATTACTACTAGTAATACTAATACTACTACTACTACTAATAATACCACTACTTCTACTAGTACTACTAGTACTACTACTACTACTACTAGTACTACTATTACTTCTACTAGTACTACTAATTCTACTAGTACTACTACTACTACTAGTACAACTACTACTACTACTTGCACTACTACTACTAGTACTACTACTACTAGTACTACTACTAGTACTACTAATACTACTACTACTACTAGTACTACTAGTATTACTACTACTAGTACTACTACTTCTACTACTAGTACTACAACTACTACTACTAGTACTATTACTACTACTACTAGTACTACTACTACTACCACTACTACTAGTACTGCTAGTACTCCTACTACTACTAATACTAGTACTACTACTATTGGTACTACTAATACTACTAGTAGTAATACTAGTACTACTACTACTGCTACGAGTACTACTACTGCTACTACTAATGCAACTACCACTACTACTACTACTGATACTAATACTACGACTAGCACTAATAATTCTAGTACTACTACTACTAATACTACTAGTACTACTACTACTACTACTAGTAATACTACTCATACTACTACTAGTACTATTACTACTACTACTACTAGTACTACTACTCATACTACTACTAGTACTATTACTACTACTACTAGTACTACTACTACTAGTACTACTAATACTACTTTAATACTACTACTACTAGTGCTACTACTAATACAAGTAATACTACTACTACTACTAGTACTGCTAGTACTACTACTAATAGTATTACTACTAGTAATACTAATGCTACTATTACTACTAGTAATACCACTACTACTACTAGTACTGCTACCACTACTTCTATTACTATTACTACTAGTAATACTAATGCTACTATTACTACTAGTACTACTACTATTTTAGTACTATTACTACTAGTGATACTACTACTACTACTAGTAATACTACTACTACTATTAGTACTACTACTACTAGTAATAATACTACTAATAGTACTACTAATTCCAGTAGTACTACTACTTCTAGTACTACTACTACTACTACTAGTACTACTACTAATAGTAATACTAGTACTACTACTACTAGTACTACTACTACTACTTCTAGTACTACTACTACTAGTGCTACTACTACTACCAGTACTACTACTACTAGTACTACTACTACTACCAATACTACTAGTGTTACTAGTACTAATACTACTACTACTAGTACTTGTACTACTACTACTAGTACTACTACTACTACTAATACTATTGCTACTACTAGTACTACTACTAATACTACTACTAGTACTACTACTACTACTAGTACTACTACTACTTCTGGTACCACTACTAATAGTGCTACTACTACTACTAGTACTACTACTACTAGTATTACTATTAATACTAATACTACTAGTACTACTACTACTACTAGTACTTATTCTACTACTACTAGTACTGCTACTACTACTACTAGTGCTACTAGTACTACTACTACTATTATTACTACTACTACTACCGCTACGACTAGTACTACTAGTACTAATACTATTACTACTACTTCTAGTATTACTAGTACTGGTACTACTACTACTACTAGTACTAATGCTAGTACTCCTACTACTAATACTACTAGTACTACTACTACTATTACCACTACGACTAGTACTACCAATAATAATACTACTAATACTACTACTAGTATTACTACGACTGGTAATACTACTAGTACTACTAGTACTAATACTAGTACTACTACTATTATTAATACTACTACTACTACTACTACTACTAGTACTCCTACTATTACTACTAGTAGTACTACTACTGTACTGTTACTACTATTACTACTACTAGTTCTACTAGTACTACTACTACTACTACTAATACTAATACTACTACTACCACTACTACTACTACTAGTAGTACTACTAGTATTACTAATAATACTAGTACTACTACTTCTAGTAATAATACTACTACTAGTACTACAACTACTACTACTACTACTAGTACTACTACTATTGCAAATACTACTACTACTAGTATTACTACTATTAACACTACTCGTAGTACTACTACTACTACTAGTACTAATACTACTCTTTGTACTACTACTACTACTAGTACTAATGCTACTACTACTTCTAGTAATACTACTACTACTACTAGTACTACTACTACTAGTACTTGTACTACTACTACTAGTACTATTACTACTAATAATACTTCTAGTACTACTACTACTACTACTAGTACTACTACTACTACTAGTATTAATTATACTACTAGTACTACTACTACTACTATTACTACTACTACTACTAGTACTACTACTACTTTTAGTACTACTACTACTTGTGCTACTACCACTACTACTAGTAATACTACTACTACTACTACTAGTACTACTACTACCACGAGTACTACTACTAGTACTACTTCTACTACTTTTAGTACTACTATTACTAGTGCTACTACTACTACTAGTAATACTACTACTACTACTAGTACTGCTAGTACTACTACTAATAGTATTACTACTAGTAATACTAATGCTACTATTACTACTAGTACTACTACTATTTTAGTACTATTACTACTAGTGATACTACTACTACTACTAGTAATACTACTACTACTATTAGTACTACTACTACTAGTAATAATACTACTAATAGTACTACTAATTCCAGTAGTACTACTACTACTACTAGTACTACAACTACTACTACTAGTACTACTACTAATAGTAATACTAGTACTACTACTACTAGTACTACTACTACTACTTCTAGTACTACTACTACTAGTGCTACTACTACTACTAGTACTACTACTACTAGTACTACTACTACTACTACCAATACTACTAGTGTTACTAGTACTAATACTACTAATACTAGTACTTGTACTACTACTACTAGTACTACTACTACTACTAATACTAATGCTACTACTAGTACTACTACTAATACTACTACTAGTACTACTACTACTACTAGTACTACTACTACTACTTCTGGTACCACTACTACTAGTGCTACTACTACTACTAGTACTACTACTACTAGTATTACTAATAATACTAATACTACTAGTACTACTACTACTGCTAGTACTTATTCTACTACTACTAGTACTGCTACTACTAATACTAGTGCTACTAGTACTACTAATACTACTAGTACTACTACTACTATTACCACTACGACTAGTACTACCAGTATTAATACTACTAATACTACTACTAGTATTACTACGACTGGTAATACTACTAGTACTACTAGTACTAATACTAGTACTACTACTACTATTAATACTACTACTACTACTACTACTAGTACTCCTACTAATATTACTAGTAATACTACTACTAGTACTGTTACTACTATTACTACTACTAGTACTACTAATACTACTACTACTCTTAGTACTACTAGTATTACTACTACTAGTACTACTACTTCTACTACTAGTACTACAATTACTACTACTAGTACTATTACTACTACTACTAGTACTACTACTACTACCACTAATATTAGTACTGCTAGTACTCCTACTACTACTAATACTAGTACTACTACTATTGGTACTACTAATACTACTAGTAGTAATACTAGTACTACTACTACTGCTACGAGTACTACTACTGCTACTACTAATGCAACTACCACTACTACTACTACTGGTACTAATACTACGACTAGCACTAATAATTCTAGTACTACTACTACTAATACTACTAGTACTACTACTACTACTATTACTAGTAATACTACTCATACTACTACTAGTACTATTACTACTACTACTAGTACTACTACTACTAGTACTACTAATACTACTTTAATACTACTACTACTAGTGCTACTACTAATACTAGTAATACTACTACTACTACTAGTACTGCTAGTACTACTACTAATAGTATTACTACTAGTAATACTAATGCTACTATTACTACTAGTACTACTACTATTTTAGTACTATTACTACTAGTGATACTACTACTACTACTAGTAATACTACTACTACTATTAGTATTACTACTACTAGTAGTAATACTACTAATAGTGCTACTAATTCCAGTAGTACTACTACTACTACTAGTACTACTACTACTACTACTAGTACTACTACTAATAGTAATACTAGTACTACTACTACTAGTACTACTACTACTACTTCTAGTACTACTACTACTAGTGCTACTACTACTACTAGTACTACTACTACTAGTACTACTACTACTACTACCAATACTACTAGTGTTACTAGTACTAATACTACTAATACTAGTACTTGTACTACTACTACTAATACTACTACTACTACTAATACTAGTACTACTACTACCACGAGTACTACTACTAGTACTACTACTACTTCTTTTAGTACTACTATTACTAGTGCTACTACTACTAATAGTAATACTACTACTACTACTATTACTAATACTACTAGTACTACTACTATTGCAAGTACTAGTACTACTTGTACTACTTCTAGTACTACTACTACTAGTAATATTGCTACAAATAATACTACTAGTAGTACTACTACTACTAGTACTACTACTAGTACCACTACTAGTACTACTAATACTACTACTACTAGCACTAATACTACTAATTTAAGTACTACTACTACTAGTGCTACTACTACTAATACTAGTAATACTACAACTACTAGTACTACTACTACTACTAATACTAGTACTAATATTATTACTACTACTACTACTAGTAATATTACTACTACTATTATTAATACTACTACTACTGCTACTACTACTACTACTAGTAATACTACCACTACTACTAGTACTACTACTACTACTGCTAGTAATACTACTACTACTATTACTACTAGTAATACTAATACTACTACTACTACTAATACTACCACTACTTCTACTAGTACTACTAGTACTAATACTACTACTACTAGTACTACTACTACTAATACTAGTACTACTAATTCTACTAGTACTAATACTACTACTACTAGTACTACTACTACTACTTGCACTACTACTACTAGTAATACTACTACTAGTACTATTACTAGTACTACTAATACTACTACTAATACTAGTACTACTAGTATTACTACTACTAGTACTACTACTTCTACTACTAGTACTACAACTACTACTACTAGTACTACTACTACTACTGCTAGTAATACTACTACTACTATTACTAGTAGTAATACTAATACTACTACTACTACTAATACTACCACTACTTCTACTAGTACTACTATTACTACTAGTACTACAACTATTACTACTAGTACTACTATTACTTCTACTAGTACTACTAATTCTACTAGTACTACTACTACTAGTACAACTACTACTACTATGTGCACTACTACTACTAGTTCTACTACTACTAGTACTACTACTAGTACTACTAATACTACTACTACTACTAGTACTACTAGTATTACTACTACTAGTACTACTACTTCTACTACTAGTACTACAACTACTACTACTAGTACTATTACTACTACTACTAGTACTACTACTACTACCACTACTACTAGTACTGCTAGTACTCCTACTACTACTAATACTAGTACTACTACTATTGGTACTACTAATACTACTAGTAGTAATACTAGTACTACTACTACTGCTACGAGTACTACTACTGCTACTACTAATGCAACTACCACTACTACTATTACTGGTACTAATACTACGACTAGCCCTAATAATTCTAGTACTACTACTACTAATACTACTAGTACTACTACTACTACTATTACTAGTAATACTACTCATACTACTACTAGTACTATTACTACTACTACTACTACTACTACTAGTACTACTACTCATACTACTACTAGTACTATTACTACTACTACTAGTACTACTACTACTAGTACTACTACTACTAGTACTACTAATACTACTTTAATACTACTACTACTAGTGCTACTACTACTACTAGTAATACTACTACTACTACTAGTACTGCTAGTACTACTACTAATAGTATTACTACTAGTAATACTAATGCTACTATTACTACTAGTACTACTACTATTTTAGTACTATTACTACTAGTGATACTACTACTACTACTAGTAATACTACTACTACTATTAGTACTACTACTACTAGTAATAATACTACTAATAGTACTACTAATTCCAGTAGTACTACTACTACTACTAGTACTACTACTACTACTACTAGTACTACTACTAATAGTAATACTAGTACTACTACTACTAGTACTACTACTACTTCTAGTACTACTACTACTAGTGCTACTACTACTACTAGTACTACTACTACTAGTACTACTACTACTACTACCAATACTACTAGTGTTACTAGTATTAATACTACTAATACTAGTACTTGTACTACTACTACTAGTACTACTACTACTACTAATACTAATGCTACTACTAGTACTACTACTAATACTACTACTAGTACTACTACTACTACTAGTACTACTACTACTACTTCTGGTACCACAACTACTAGTGCTATTACTACTACTAGTACTACTACTACTAGTATTACTACTAATACTAATACTACTAGTACTACTACTACTACTAGTACTTATTCTACTACTACTAGTACTGCTACTACTAATACTAGTGCTACTAGTACTACTAATACTACTAGTACTACTACTACTATTACCACTACGACTAGTACTACCAGTATTAATACTACTAATACTACTACTAGTATTACTACGACTGGTAATACTACTAGTACTACTAGTACTACTACTACTATTAATACTACTACTACTACTACTAGTACTCCTACTAATACTACTAGTAGTACTACTACTAGTACTGTTACTACTATTACTACTACTAGTTCTACTAGTACTACTACTACTACTACTAATACTAATACTACTACTACCACTACTACTACTACTAGTAGTACTACTAGTATTACTAATAATACTAGTACTACTACTTCTAGTAATAATACTACTACTAGTACTACAACTACTACTACAACTACTAGTACTACTACTATTGAAATACTACTACTACTAGTACTACTACTATTAAAACTACTCGTAGTACTACTACTACTACTAGTACTAATTCTACTCTTTGTACTACTACTACTACTAGTACTAATACTACTACTACTTCTAGTAATACTACTACTACTACTAGTACTACTACTACTAGTACTTGTACTACTACTACTAGTACTATTACTACTAATAATACTTCTAGTACTACTACTACTACTACTAGTACTACTACTACTACTAGTATTAATTATACTACTAGTACTACTACTACTACTAGTACTACTATTTCTACTACTATTACTAGTAATACTACTCATACTACTACTAGTAATATTACTACTAATACTACTACTACTAGTACTACTACTCATACTACTACTAGTACTATTACTACTACTACTAGTACTACTACTACTAGTACTACTAATACTACTTTAATACTACTACTACTAGTGCTACTACTAATACTAGTAATACTACTACTACTACTAGTACTGCTAGTACTACTACTAATAGTATTACTACTAGTAATACTAATGCTACTATTACTACTACTATTTTAGTACTATTACTACTAGTGATACTACTACTACTACTAGTAATACTACTACTACTGTTAGTATTACTACTACTAGTAATAATACTACTAATAGTGCTACTAATTCCAGTAGTACTACTACTACTACTAGTACTACTACTACTACTAGTACTACTACTAATAGTAATACTAGTACTACTACTACTAGTACTACTACTACTACTTCTAGTACTACTACTACTAGTGCTACTACTACTACTAGTACTACTACTACTAGTACTACTACTACTACTACCAATACTACTAGTGTTACTAGTACTAATACTACTACTACTAGTACTTGTACTACTACTACTAGTACTACTAATACTAGTACTACTACTACCACGAGTACTACTACTAGTACTACTACTACTACTTTTAGTACTACTACTACTAGTGCTACTACTACTAATAGTAATACTACTACTACTACTATTACTAATACTACTAGTACTACTACTATTGCAAGTACTACTACTACTTGTACTACTTCTAGTACTACTACTACTAGTAATATTGCTACAAATAATACTACTAGTACTACTACTACTAGTAGTACTACTACTAGTACCACTACTAGTACTACTAATACTACTACTACTAGCACTAATACTACTAATTTAAGTACTACTACTACTAGTGCTACTACTACTAATACTAGTAATACTACAACTACTAGTACTACTACTACTACTACTAGTACTAATATTATTACTACTACTACTACTAGTAATATTACTACTACTATTATTAATACTACTACTACTGCTACTACTACTACTACTAGTAATACTACCACTACTACTAGTACTACTACTACTACTGCTAGTAATACTACTACTACTATTACTACTAGTAATACTAATACTACTACTACTACTAATACTACCACTACTTCTACTAGTACTACTAGTACTACTACTACTACTAGTACTACTATTACTTCTACTAGTACTACTAATTCTACTAGTACTAATACTAATACTACTAGTACTACTACTACTACTTGCACTACTACTACTAGTAATACTACTACTAGTACTACTACTAGTACTACTAATACTACTACTAATACTAGTACTACTAGTATTACTACTACTAGTACTACTACTTCTACTACTAGTACTACAACTACTACTACTAGTACTACTACTACTACTACTAGTAATACTACTACTACTATTACTAGTAGTAATACTAATACTACTACTACTACTAATACTACCACTACTTCTACTAGTACTACTATTACTACTAGTACTACTACTATTACTACTAGTACTACTATTACTTCTACTAGTACTACTAATTCTACTAGTACTACTACTACTACTAGTACAACTACTACTACTATGTGCACTACTACTACTAGTACTACTACTACTAGTACTACTACTAGTACTACTAATACTACTACTACTACTAGTACTACTAGTATTACTACTACTAGTACTACTACTTCTACTACTAGTACTACAACTACTACTACTAGTACTATTACTACTACTACTAGTACTACTACTACTACCACTACTACTAGTACTGCTAGTACTCCTACTACTACTAATACTAGTACTACTACTATTGGTACTACTAATACTACTAGTAGTAATACTAGTACTACTACTACTGCTACGAGTACTACTACTGCTACTACTAATGCAACTACCACTACTACTACTACTGGTACTAATACTACGACTAGCACTAATAATTCTAGTACTACTACTACTAATACTACTAGTACTACTACTACTACTATTACTAGTAATACTACTCATACTACTACTAGTACTATTACTACTACTACTACTACTACTACTAGTACTACTACTCATACTACTACTAGTACTATTACTACTACTACTAGTACTACTACTACTAGTACTACTACTACTAGTACTACTAATACTACTTTAATACTACTACTACTAGTGCTACTACTACTACTAGTAATACTAATACTACTACTAGTACTGCTAGTACTACTACTAATAGTATTACTACTAGTAATACTAATGCTACTATTACTACTAGTACTACTACTATTTTAGTACTATTACTACTAGTGATACTACTACTACTACTAGTAATACTACTACTACTATTAGTACTACTAATACTAGTAATAATACTACTAATAGTACTACTAATTCCAGTAGTACTACTACTACTACTAGTACTACTACTACTACTACTAGTACTACTACTAATAGTAATACTAGTACTACTACTACTAGTACTACTACTACTACTTCTAGTACTACTACTACTAGTGCTACTACTACTACTAGTACTACTACTACTAGTACTACTACTACTACTACTAATACTACTAGTGTTACTAGTACTAATACTACTACTACTAGTACTTGTACTACTACTACTAGTACTACTACTACTACTAATACTAATGCTACTACTAGTACTACTACTAATACTACTACTAGTACTACTACTACTACTAGTACTACTACTACTACTTCTGGTACCACAACTACTAGTGCTACTACTACTACTAGTACTACTACTACTAGTATTACTACTAATACTAATACTACTAGTACTACTACTACTACTAGTACTTATTCTACTACTACTAGTACTGCTACTACTAATACTAGTGCTACTAGTACTACTAATACTACTAGTACTACTACTACTATTACCACTACGACTAGTACTACCAGTATTAATACTACTAATACTACTACTAGTATTACTACGACTGGTAATACTACTAGTACTACTAGTACTAATACTAGTACTACTACTACTATTAATACTACTACTACTACTAGTACTCCTACTAATACTACTAGTAGTACTACTACTAGTACTGTTACTACTATTACTACTACTAGTTCTACTAGTACTACTACTACTAATACTAATACTACTACTACCACTACTACTACTACTAGTAGTACTACTAGTATTACTAATAATACTAGTACTACTACTTCTAGTAATAATACTACTACTAGTACTACAACTACTACTACTACTACTAGTACTACTACTATTGAAATACTACTACTACTAGTACTACTACTATTAAAACTACTCGTAGTACTACTACTACTACTAGTACTAATTCTACTCTTTGTACTACTACTACTACTAGTACTAATACTACTACTACTTCTAGTAATACTACTACTACTACTAGTACTACTACTACTAGTACTTGTACTACTACTACTAGTACTATTACTACTAATAATACTTCTAGTACTACTACTACTACTACTAGTACTACTACTACTACTAGTATTAATTATACTACTAGTACTACTACTACTACTAGTACTACTACTACTACTACTAGTACTACTACTACCACGAGTACTACTACTAGTACTACTACTACTTCTTTTAGTACTACTATTACTAGTGCTACTACTACTAATAGTAATACTACTACTACTATTACTAATACTACTAGAACTACTACTATTGCAAGTACTACTACTACTTGTACTACTTCTAGTACTACTACTACTAGTAATATTGCTACAAATAATACTACTAGTACTACTAGTACTACTAGTACTACTACTAGTACCACTACTAGTACTACTAATACTACTACTACTAGCACTAATACTACTAATTTAAGTACTACTACTACTAGTGCTACTACTACTAATACTAGTAATACTACAACTACTAGTACTACTACTACTAGTACTAATATTATTACTAGTACTACTACTAGTAATATTACTACTACTATTATTAATACTACTACTACTGCTACTACTACTAGTAATACTACCACTACTACTAGTACTACTACTACTACTGCTAGTAATACTACTACTACTATTACTACTAGTAATACTAATACTACTACTACTAATAATAATACCACTACTTCTACTAGTACTACTAGTACTACTACTACTAGTACTACTATTACTTCTACTAGTACTACTAATTCTACTAGTACTACTACTACTACTAGTACAACTAATACTACTACTTGCACTACTACTACTAGTACTACTACTACTAGTACTACTACTAGTACTACTAATACTACTACTACTACTAGTACTACTAGTATTACTACTACTAGTACTACTACTTCTACTACTAGTACTACAACTACTACTACTAGTACTATTACTACTACTACTAGTACTACTACTACTACCACTACTACTAGTACTGCTAGTACTCCTACTACTACTAATACTAGTACTACTACTATTGGTACTACTAATACTACTAGTAGTAATACTAGTACTACTACTACTGCTACGAGTACTACTACTGCTACTACTAATGCAACTACCACTACTACTACTACTGGTACTAATACTACGACTAGCACTAATAATTCTAGTACTACTACTACTAATACTACTAGTACTACTACTACTACTACTAGTAATACTACTCATACTACTACTAGTACTATTACTACTACTACTACTAGTACTACTACTCATACTACTACTAGTACTATTACTACTACTACTAGTACTACTACTAATAGTACTACTAATACTACTTTAATACTACTACTACTAGTGCTACTACTAATACTAGTAATACTACTACTACTACTAGTACTGCTAGTACTACTACTAATAGTATTACTACTAGTAATACTAATGCTACTATTACTACTAGTAATACCACTACTACTACTAGTACTGCTACCACTACTTCTATTACTATTACTACTAGTAATACTAATGCTACTATTACTACTAGTACTACTACTATTTTAGTACTATTACTACTAGTGATACTACTACTACTACTAGTAATACTACTACTACTATTAGTACTACTACTACTAGTAATAATACTACTAATAGTACTACTAATTCCAGTAGTACTACTACTACTAGTACTACTACTACTACTACTAGTACTACTACTAATAGTAATACTAGTACTACTACTACTAGTACTACTACTACTTCTAGTACTACTACTACTAGTGCTACTACTACTACTAGTACTACTACTACTAGTACTACTACTACTACCAATACTACTAGTGTTACTAGTACTAATACTACTACTACTAGTACTTGTACTACTACTACTAGTACTACTACTACTAATACTAATGCTACTACTAGTACTACTAATAATACTACTACTAGTACTACTACTACTACTAGTACTACTACTACTACTTCTGGTACCACTACTAATAGTGCTACTACTACTACTAGTACTACTACTACTAGTATTACTACTAATACTAATACTACTAGTACTACTACTACTACTAGTACTTATTCTACTACTACTAGTACTGCTACTACTACTACTAGTGCTACTAGTACTACTACTACTATTATTACTACTACTACTACTACCGCTACGACTAGTACTACTAGTACTAATACTATTACTACTACTACTAGTATTACTAGTACTGGTACTACTACTACTACTAGTACTAATGCTAGTACTCCTACTACTAATACTACTAGTACTACTACTACTATTACCACTACGACTAGTACTACCAATAATAATACTACTAATACTACTACTAGTATTACTACGACTGGTAATACTACTAGTACTACTAGTACTAATACTAGTACTACTACTACTATTAATACTACTACTACTACTACTACTACTAGTACTCCTACTAATACTACTAGTAGTACTACTACTGTACTGTTACTACTATTACTACTACTAGTTCTACTAGTACTACTACTACTACTAATACTAATACTACTACTACCACTACTACTACTACTAGTAGTACTACTAGTATTACTAATAATACTAGTACTACTACTTCTAGTAATAATACTACTACTAGTACTACAACTACTACTACTACTACTAGTACTACTACTATTGCAAATACTACTACTACTAGTACTACTACTATTAACACTACTCGTAGTACTACTACTACTACTAGTACTAATACTACTCTTTGTACTACTACTACTACTAGTACTAATGCTACTACTACTTCTAGTAATACTACTACTACTACTAGTACTACTACTACTAGTACTTGTACTACTACTACTAGTACTATTACTACTAATAATACTTCTAGTACTACTACTACTACTACTAGTACTACTACTACTAGTATTAATTATACTACTAGTACTACTACTACTACTATTACTACTACTACTACTAGTACTACTACTACTTTTAGTACTACTACTACTTGTGCTACTACCACTACTACTAGTAATACTACTACTACTACTAGTACTACTACTACCACGAGTACTACTACTAGTACTACTTCTACTACTTTTAGTACTACTATTACTAGTGCTACTACTACTACTAGTAATACTACTACTACTACTAGTACTGCTAGTACTACTACTAATAGTATTACTACTAGTAATACTAATGCTACTATTACTACTAGTACTACTACTATTTTAGTACTATTACTACTAGTGATACTACTACTACTACTAGTAATACTACTACTACTATTAGTACTACTACTACTAGTAATAATACTACTAATAGTACTACTAATTCCAGTAGTACTACTACTACTACTAGTACTACAACTACTACTACTAGTACTACTACTAATAGTAATACTAGTACTACTACTACTAGTACTACTACTACTACTTCTAGTACTACTACTACTAGTGCTACTACTACTACTAGTACTACTACTACTAGTACTACTACTACTACTACCAATACTACTAGTGTTACTAGTACTAATACTACTAATACTAGTACTTGTACTACTACTACTAGTACTACTACTACTAATACTAATGCTACTACTAGTACTACTACTAATACTACTACTAGTACTACTACTACTACTAGTACTACTACTACTACTTCTGGTACCACTACTACTAGTGCTACTACTACTACTAGTACTACTACTACTAGTATTACTACTAATACTAATACTACTAGTACTACTACTACTACTAGTACTTATTCTACTACTACTAGTACTGCTACTACTAATACTAGTGCTACTAGTACTACTAATACTACTAGTACTACTACTACTATTACCACTACGACTAGTACTACCAGTATTAATACTACTAATACTACTACTAGTATTACTACGACTGGTAATACTACTAGTACTACTAGTACTAATACTAGTACTACTACTACTATTAATACTACTACTACTACTACTACTAGTACTCCTACTAATACTACTAGTAGTACTACTACTAGTACTGTTACTACTATTACTACTACTAGTTCTACTAGTACTACTACTACTAATACTAATACTACTACTACCACTACTACTACTACTAGTAGTACTACTAGTATTACTAATAATACTAGTACTACTACTTCTAGTAATAATACTACTACTAGTACTACAACTACTACTACTACTACTAGTACTACTACTATTGCAAATACTACTACTACTAGTACTACTACTATTAAAACTACTCGTAGTACTACTACTACTACTAGTACTAATTCTACTCTTTGTACTACTACTACTACTAGTACTAATACTACTACTACTTCTAGTAATACTACTACTACTACTAGTACTACTACTACTAGTAGTTGTACTACTACTAGTACTATTACTACTAATAATACTTCTAGTACTACTACTACTACTACTAGTACTACTACTACTACTAGTATTAATTATACTACTAGTACTACTACTACTACTAGTACTACTACTACTACTACTAGTACTACTACTACTTTTAGTACTACTACTACTTGTGCTACTACCACTACTACTAGTAATACTACTACTACTACTACTAGTACTACTACTACCACGAGTACTACTACTAGTACTACTACTACTTCTTTTAGTACTACTATTACTAGTGCTACTACTACTAATAGTAATACTACTACTACTACTATTACTAATACTACTAGTACTACTACTATTGCAAGTACTACTACTACTTGTACTACTTCTAGTACTACTACTACTAGTAATATTGCTACAAATAATACTACTAGTACTACTACTACTACTAGTACTTCTACTAGTACCACTACTAGTACTACTAATACTACTACTACTAGCACTAATACTACTAATTTAAGTACTACTACTACTAGTGCTACTACTACTAATACTAGTAATACTACAACTACTAGTACTACTACTACTACTACTAGTACTAATATTATTACTACTACTACTACTAGTAATATTACTACTACTATTATTAATACTACTACTACTGCTACTACTACTAGTAATACTACCACTACTACTAGTACTACTACTACTACTGCTAGTAATACTACTACTACTATTACTACTAGTAATACTAATACTACTACTACTACTGATAATACCACTACTTCTACTAGTACTACTAGTACTACTACTACTACTACTAGTACTACTATTACTTCTACTAGTACTACTAATTCTACTAGTACTACTACTACTACTAGTACAACTACTACTACTACTTGCACTACTACTACTAGTACTACTACTACTAGTACTACTACTAGTACTACTAATACTACTACTACTACTAGTACTACTAGTATTACTACTACTAGTACTACTACTTCTACTACTAGTACTACAACTACTACTACTAGTACTATTACTACTACTACTAGTACTACTACTACTACCACTACTACTAGTACTGCTAGTACTCCTACTACTACTAATACTAGTACTACTACTATTGGTACTACTAATACTACTAGTAGTAATACTAGTACTACTACTACTGCTACGAGTACTACTACTGCTACTACTAATGCAACTACCACTACTACTACTACTGGTACTAATACTACGACTAGCACTAATAATTCTAGTACTACTACTACTAATACTACTAGTACTACTACTACTACTACTAGTAATAATACTCATACTACTACTAGTACTATTACTACTACTACTACTAGTACTACTACTCATACTACTACTAGTACTATTACTACTACTACTAGTACTACTACTACTAGTACTACTAATACTACTTTAATACTACTACTACTAGTGCTACTACTAATACTAGTAATACTACTACTACTACTAGTACTGCTAGTACTACTACTAATAGTATTACTACTAGTAATACTAATGCTACTATTACTACTAGTAATACCACTACTACTACTAGTACTGCTACCACTACTTCTATTACTATTACTACTAGTAATACTAATGCTACTATTACTACTAGTACTACTACTATTTTAGTACTATTACTACTAGTGATACTACTACTACTACTAGTAATACTACTACTACTATTAGTACTACTACTACTAGTAATAATACTACTAATAGTACTACTAATTCCAGTAGTACTACTACTACTAGTACTACTACTACTACTACTAGTACTACTACTAATAGTAATACTAGTACTACTACTACTAGTACTACTACTACTACTTCTAGTACTACTACTACTAGTGCTACTACTACTACTAGTACTACTACTACTAGTACTACTACTACTACCAATACTACTAGTGTTACTAGTACTAATACTACTACTACTAGTACTTGTACTACTACTACTAGTACTACTACTACTACTAATACTAATGCTACTACTAGTACTACTACTAATACTACTACTAGTATTACTACTACTACTAGTACTACTACTACTACTTCTGGTACCACTACTAATAGTGCTACTACTACTACTAGTACTACTACTACTAGTATTACTACTAATACTAATACTACTAGTACTACTACTACTACTAGTGCTACTAGTACTACTACTACTATTATTACTACTACTACTACTACCGCTACGACTAGTACTACTAGTACTAATATTATTACTACTACTACTAGTATTACTAGTACTGGTACTACTACTACTACTAGTATTAATGCTAGTACTCCTACTACTAATACTACTAGTACTACTACTACTATTACCACTACGACTAGTACTACCAATAATAATACTACTAATACTACTACTAGTATTACTACGACTGGTAATACTACTAGTACTACTAGTACTAATACTAGTACTACTACTACTATTAATACTACTACTACTACTACTACTAGTACTCCTACTAATACTACTAGTAGTACTACTACTGTACTGTTACTACTATTACTACTACTAGTTCTACTAGTACTACTACTACTACTACTAATACTAATACTACTACTACCACTACTACTACTACTAGTAGTACTACTAGTATTACTAATAATACTAGTACTACTACTTCTAGTAATAATACTACTACTAGTACTACAACTACTACTACTACTAATACTACTACTGTTGCAAATACTACTACTACTAGTACTACTACTATTAACACTACTCGTAGTACTACTACTACTACTAGTACTAATACTACTCTTTGTACTACTACTACTACTAGTACTAATGCTACTACTACTTCTAGTAATACTACTACTACTACTAGTACTACTACTACTAGTACTTGTACTACTACTACTAGTACTATTACTACTAATAATACTTCTAGTACTACTACTACTACTACTAGTACTACTACTACTACTAGTATTAATTATACTACTAGTACTACTACTACTACTATTACTACTACTACTACTAGTACTACTACTACTTTTAGTACTACTACTACTTGTGCTACTACCACTACTACTAGTAATACTACTACTACTACTACTAGTACTACTACTACCACGAGTACTACTACTAGTACTACTTCTACTACTTTTAGTACTACTATTACTAGTGCTACTACTACTAATAGTAATACTACTACTACTACTATTACTAATACTACTAGTACTACTACTATTGCAAGTACTACTACTACTTGTACTACTTCTAGTACTACTACTACTAGTAATATTACTACTAATAATACTACTAGTACTACTACTACTACTACTAGTACTATTACTACTACTACTAGTACTACTACTACTAGTACTACTAATACTACTTTAATACTACTACTACTAGTGCTACTACTAATACAAGTAATACTACTACTACTACTAGTACTGCTAGTACTACTACTAATAGTATTACTACTAGTAATACTAATGCTACTATTACTACTAGTAATACCACTACTACTACTAGTACTGCTACCACTACTTCTATTACTATTACTACTAGTAATACTAATGCTACTATTACTACTAGTACTACTACTATTTTAGTACTATTACTACTAGTGATACTACTACTACTACTAGTAATACTACTACTACTATTAGTACTACTACTACTAGTAATAATACTACTAATAGTACTACTAATTCCAGTAGTACTACTACTACTAGTACTACTACTACTACTACTAGTACTACTACTAATAGTAATACTAGTACTACTACTACTAGTACTACTACTACTACTTCTAGTACTACTACTACTAGTGCTACTACTACTACCAGTACTACTACTACTAGTACTACTACTACTACCAATACTACTAGTGTTACTAGTACTAATACTACTACTACTAGTACTTGTACTACTACTACTAGTACTACTACTACTACTAATACTAATGCTACTACTAGTACTACTACTAATACTACTACTAGTATTACTACTACTACTAGTACTACTACTACTACTTCTGGTACCACTACTAATAGTGCTACTACTACTACTAGTACTACTACTACTAGTATTACTACTAATACTAATACTACTAGTACTACTACTACTACTAGTGCTACTAGTACTACTACTACTATTATTACTACTACTACTACTACCGCTACGACTTGTACTACTAGTACTAATATTATTACTACTACTACTAGTATTACTAGTACTGGTACTACTACTACTACTAGTATTAATGCTAGTACTCCTACTACTAATACTACTAGTACTACTACTACTATTACCACTACGACTAGTACTACCAATAATAATACTACTAATAATACTACTAGTATTACTACGACTGGTAATACTACTAGTACTACTAGTACTAATACTAGTACTACTACTACTATTAATACTACTACTACTACTACTACTAGTACTCCTACTAATACTACTAGTAGTACTACTACTGTACTGTTACTACTATTACTACTACTAGTTCTACTAGTACTACTACTACTACTACTAATACTAATACTACTTCTACCACTACTACTACTACTAGTAGTACTACTAGTATTACTAATAATACTAGTACTACTACTTCTAGTAATAATACTACTACTAGTACTACAACTACTACTACTACTAATACTACTACTGTTGCAAATACTACTACTACTAGTACTACTACTATTAACACTACTCGTAGTACTACTACTACTACCAGTACTAATACTACTCTTTGTACTACTACTAATACTAGTACTAATGCTACTACTACTTCTAGTAATACTACTACTACTACTAGTACTACTACTACTAGTACTTGTACTACTACTACTAGTACTATTACTACTAATAATACTTCTAGTACTACTACTACTACTACTAGTACTACTACTACTACTAGTATTAATTATACTACTAGTACTACTACTACTACTATTACTACTACTACTACTAGTACTACTACTACTTTTAGTACTACTACTACTTGTGCTACTACCACTACTACTAGTAATACTACTACTACTACTACTAGTACTACTACTACCACGAGTACTACTACTAGTACTACTTCTACTACTTTTAGTACTACTATTACTAGTGCTACTACTACTAATAGTAATACTACTACTACTACTATTACTAATACTACTAGTACTACTACTATTGCAAGTACTACTACTACTTGTACTACTTCTAGTACTACTACTAGTAATATTACTACTAATAATACTACTAGTACTACTACTACTACTACTAGTACTACTACTAGTACCACTACTAGTAATACTAATACTACTACTACTAGCACTAATACTACTAATTTAAGTACTACTACTACTAGTGCTACTACTACTACTAGTAATACTACTACTACTACTAGTACTGCTAGTACTACTACTAATAGTATTACTACTAGTAATACTAATGCTACTATTACTACTAGTAATACCACTACTACTACTAGTACTGCTACCACTACTTCTATTACTATTACTACTAGTAATACTAATGCTACTATTACTACTAGTACTACTACTATTTTAGTACTATTACTACTAGTGATACTACTACTACTAGTAATACTACTACTACTATTAGTACTACTACTACTAGTAATAATACTACTAATAGTACTACTAATTCCAGTAGTACTACTACTACTACTAGTACTACTACTACTACTAGTACTACTACTAATATTAATACTAGTACTACTACTACTAGTACTATTACTACTACTTCTAGTACTACTACTACTAGTGCTACTACTACTACTAGTACTACTACTACTAGTACTACTACTACTACTACCAATACTACTAGTGTTACTAGTACTAATACTACTACTACTAGTACTTGTACTACTACTACTAGTACTACTACTACTACTAATACTAATGCTACTACTAGTACTACTACTAATACTACTACTACTACTAGTACTACTACTACTACTTCTGGTACTACTACTACTAGTGCTACTACTACTACTAGTACTAATACTACTAGTATTACTACTAATACTAATACTTCTAGTACTACTAGTACTAATTCTACCACTACTAACACTACTACTACTACTACTAGTGCTACTAGTACTACTACTACTATTATTACTACTACTACTACTACCGCTACGACTAGTACTACTAGTACTAATACTATTACTACTACTACTAGTATTACTAGTACTGGTACTACTACTACTACTACTAGTACTAATGCTAGTACTCCTACTACTACTACTACTAGTACTACTACTACTACTAGTACTACTTCTACTAATACTACTAGTACTACTACTACTACTAGTACTGTTACTACTACTACTAGTATTAATACTACTACTTCTACTACTAGTTCTACTAGTACTACTACTACTACTACTAGTACTAATACTACTACTACTAGTAGTACTACTGGTACTACTACTACTACTCCTACTTGTACTACTACTACTAATACTACTAATACTACTACTACTACTAGTACTACTAATAGTACTGCTAATATTACTAGTACTACTACTACTAGTACTACTACTATTAACACTACTCGTACTACTACTACTACTACTACTACTACTACTACTCTTAGTACTACTACTACTACTAGTACTAATGCTACTACTACTTCTAGTAATACTACTACTACTACTAGTACTACTACTACTAGTACGTGTACTAATACTACTAGTACTATTACTACTAATAATACTTCTAGTACTACTACTACTACTACTAGTACTACTACTACTACTAGTATTAATTATACTACTAGTACTACTACTACTACTAGTACTACTACTACTACTAGTACTACTACTACTTTTAGTACTACTACTACTTGTGCTACTACCACTACTAATAGTAATACTACTACTACTACTACTAGTACTACTACTACCACGAGTACTACTACTAGTACTACTACTACTTCTTTTAGTACTACTATTACTAGTGCTACTACTACTAATAGTAATACTACTACTACTACTTTTACTAATACTAGTAGTACTACTACTATTGCAAGTACTACTACTACTTGTACTACTTCTAGTACTACTACTACTAGTAATATTGCTACAAATAATACTACTAGTACTACTTCTACTACTAGTACTACTACTAGTACCACTACTAGTACTACTAATACTACTACTACTAGCACTTATACTATTAATTTAAGTACTATTATTACTAGTGCTACTACTACTAATACTAGTAATAATAAAACTACTAGTACTACTACTACTACTACTAGTACTAATATTATTACTACTACTACTAGTAATATTACTACTACTATTATTAATACTACTACTACTGCTACTACTACTACTACTAGTAATACTACCACTACTACTAGTACTACTACTACTACTGCTAGTAATACTACTACTACTATTACTACTAATAATACTAATACTACTACTACTACTAATACTACCACTAATTCTACTAGTACTAATAGTACTACTACTACTACTACTAGTACTACTATTACTTCTACTAGTACTACTAATTCTACTAGTACTACTACTACTACTACTAGTACTACTACTACTACTTGCACTACTACTACTAGTACTACTACTACTAGTACTACTACTACTAGTACTAGTACTAGTACTACTAATACTACTACTAATACTAGTACTACTAGTATTACTACTACTAGTACTACTACTTCTACTACTAGTACTACAACTACTACTACTAGTACTACTACTACTGCTAGTAATACTACTACTACTATTACTAGTAGTAATACTAATACTACTACTACTACTACTAATACTACCACTACTTCTACTAGTACTACTATTACTACTAGTACTACTACTATTACTACTAGTACTACTATTACTTCTACTAGTACTACTAATTCTACTAGTACTACTACTACTAGTACAACTACTACTACTACTTGCACTACTACTACTAGTACTACTACTACTAGTACTACTAATACTACTACTACTACTAGTACTACTAGTATTACTACTACTAGTACTACTACTTCTACTACTAGTACTACAACTACTACTACTAGTACTAGTACTACTACTACTACCACTACTACTAGTACTGCTAGTACTTCTACTACTACTAATATTAGTAGTAATACTATTGGTACTACTATTACTACTAGTACTAATACTAGTACTACTACTACTACGAGTACTACTACTGCTACTACTAATGCAACTACCACTACTACTAATTCCGGTACTAATACTACGACTAGCACTAATAATTCTAGTACTACTACTACTAATACTACTAGTACTACTACTACTACTACTACTAGTAATACTACTCATACTACTACTAGTACTATTACTACTACTACTAGTACTACTAGTACTACTACTCATACTACTACTAGTACTATTACTACTACTACTAGTACTACTACTACTAGTACTACTACTTCTACTTTAATACTACTACTACTAGTGCTACTACTACTACTAGTAATACTACTACTACTACTAGTACTGCTAGTACTACTACTAATAGTATTACTACTAGTAATACTAATGCTACTATTACTACTAGTAATACCACTACTACTACTAGTACTGCTACCACTACTTCTATTACTATTACTACTAGTAATACTAATGCTACTATTACTACTAGTACTACTACTATTTTAGTACTATTACTACTAGTGATACTACTACTACTACTAGTAATACTACTACTACTATTAGTACTACTACTACTAGTAATAATACTACTAATAGTACTACTAATTGCAGTAGTACTACTACTACTACTAGTACTACTACTACTACTAGTACTACTACTAATAGTAATACTAGTACTACTACTACTAGTACTACTACTACTACTTCTAGTACTACTACTACTAGTGCTACTACTACTACTAGTACTACTACTACTAGTACTACTACTACTACTACCAATACTACTAGTGTTACTAGTACTAATACTACTACTACTATTACTTGTACTACTACTACTAGTACTACTACTAGTACTAATACTAATGCTACTACTAGTACTACTACTAATACTACTACTACTACTACTACTAGTACTACTACTACTACTAGTGCTACTACTACTACTAGTACTACTACTACTAGTATTACTACTAATACTAATACTACTAGTACTACTAGTACTGATTCTACTACTACTAACACTACTACTACTACTACTAATGCTACTAGTACTACTACTACTATTATTACTACTACTACTACCGCTACGACTAGTACTACTAGTACTAATACTATTTCTACTACTACTAGTATTACTAGTACTGGTACTACTACTACTACTAGTACTAATGCTAGTACTCCTACTACTACTACTACTAGTACTACTACTACTACTAGTACTACTTCTACTAATACTACTAGTACTACTACTACTACTAGTACTGCTACTACTACTACTACTATTAATACTACTACTTCTACTACTAGTTCTACTAGTACTACTACTACTAGTACTAATACTACTACTACTAGTAGTACTACTAGTACTACTACTACTACTAATTGTACTACTACTAATAATACTACTAATACTACTACTACTACTAGTACTACTACTAGTACTGCTAATATTACTAGTACTGCTACTACTAGTACTACTACTATTAACACTACTCGTACTACTACTACTACTAGTACTACTACTACTCTTAGTACTACTACTACTACTACTAGTACTAATACTACTACTACTTCTAGTAATACTACTACTACTAGTACTACTACTACTACTTGTACTACTACTACTAGTACTACTACTACTTTTAGTACTACTACTACTTGTGCTACTACCACTACTACTAGTAATACTACTACTACTACTACTAGTACTACTACTACCACGAGTACTACTACTAGTACTACTACTACTTCTTTTAGTACTACTATTACTAGTGCTACTACTACTAATAGTAATACTACTACTACTACTATTACTAATACTACTAGTACTACTACTATTGCAAGTACTACTACTACTTGTACTACTTCTAGTACTATTACTACTAGTAATATTGCTACAAATAATACTACTAGTACTACTACTACTACTAGTACTACTACTAGTACCACTACTAGTACTACTAATACTACTACTACTAGCACTAATACTACTAATTTAAGTACTACTACTACTAGTGCTACTACTACTACTACTAGTAATACTACAACTACTAGTACTACTACTACTAGTACTAATATTATTACTACTACTACTACTAGTAATATTACTACTACTATTATTAATACTACTACTACTGCTACTACTACTACTACTAGTAATACTACCACTACTACTAGTACTACTACTACTACTGCTAGTAATACTACTACTACTATTACTACTAGTAATACTAATACTACTACTACTACTAATACTACCACTACTTCTACTAGTACTACTAGTACTACTACTACTACTACTAGTACTACTATTACTTCTACTAGTACTACTAATTCTACTAGTACTACTACTACTACTACTAGTACTACAACTACTACTACTAGTACTATTACTACTACTACTAGTACTACTACTACTACCACTACTACTAGTACTGCTAGTACTCCTACTACTACTAATACTAGTACTACTACTATTGGTACTACTAATACTACTAGTACTAATACTAGTACTACTACTACTACTACGAGTACTACTACTGCTAATACTAGTGCAACTACCACTACTACTACTACTGGTACTAATACTAAGACTAGCACTAATAATTCTAGTACTACTACTACTAATACTACTAGTACTACTACTACTACTACTAGTAATACTACTCATACTACTACTAGTACTATTACTACTACTACTACTAGTACTACTACTCATACTACTACTAGTACTATTACTACTACTACTAGTACTACTACTACTAGTACTACTAATACTACTTTAATACTACTACTACTAGTGCTACTACTAATACAAGTAATACTACTACTACTACTAGTACTGCTAGTACTACTACTAATACTACTACTACTACTACTACTAGTACTACTACTACTACTAGTGCTACTACTACTACTAGTACTACTACTACTAGTATTACTACTAATACTAATACTACTAGTACTACTAGTACTGATTCTACTACTACTTACACTACTACTACTACTACTAATGCTACTAGTACTACTACTACTATTATTACTACTACTACTACCGCTACGACTAGTACTACTAGTACTAATACTATTACTACTACTACTAGTATTACTAGTACTGGTACTACTACTACTACTAGTACTAATGCTAGTACTCCTACTACTACTACTACTACTAGTACTACTACTACTACTAGTACTACTTCTACTAATACTACTAGTACTACTACTACTACTACTAGTACTGCTACTACTACTACTACTATTAATACTACTACTTCTACTACTAGTTCTGCTAGTACTACTACTACTACTAATTGTACTACTACTAATAATACTACTAATACTACTACTACTACTAGTACTACTACTAGTACTGCTAATATTACTAGTACTGCTACTACTAGTACTACTACTATTAACACTACTCGTACTACTACTACTACTACTAGTACTACTACTACTCTTAGTACTACTACTACTACTACTAGTACTAATACTACTACTACTTCTAGTAATACTACTACTACTACTAGTACTAATACTACTACTACTTCTAGTAATACTACTACTACTACTAGTACTAATACTACTACTACTAGTAGTACTACTGGTACTACTACTACTACTCCTACTTGTACTACTACTACTAATACTACTAATACTACTACTACTACTAGTACTACTAATAGTACTGCTAATATTACTAGTACTACTACTACTAGTATTAATACTATTAACATTACTCGTACTACTACTACTACTACTAGTACTACTACTACTCTTAGTACTACTACTACTACTAGTACTAATGCTACTACTACTTCTAGTAATACTACTACTACTACTAGTACTACTACTACTAGTACGTGTACTAATACTACTAGTACTATTACTACTAATAATACTTCTAGTACTACTACTACTACTACTAGTACTACTACTACTACTAGTATTAATTATACTACTAGTACTACTACTACTACTAGTACTACTACTACTACTAGTACTACTACTACTTTTAGTACTACTACTACTTGTGCTACTACCACTACTACTAGTAATACTACTACTACTACTACTAGTACTACTACTACCACGAGTACTACTACTAGTACTACTACTACTTCTTTTAGTACTACTATTACTAGTGCTACTACTACTAATAGTAATACTACTACTACTACTTTTACTAATACTAGTAGTACTACTACTATTGCAAGTACTACTACTACTTGTACTACTTCTAGTACTACTACTACTAGTAATATTGCTACAAATAATACTACTAGTACTACTTCTACTACTAGTACTACTACTAGTACCACTACTAGTACTACTAATACTACTACTACTAGCACTTATACTATTAATTTAAGTACTATTATTACTAGTGCTACTACTACTAATACTAGTAATAATAAAACTACTAGTACTACTACTACTACTACTAGTACTAATATTATTACTACTACTACTACTAGTAATATTACTACTACTATTATTAATACTACTACTACTGCTACTACTACTACTACTAGTAATACTACCACTACTACTAGTACTACTACTACTACTGCTAGTAATACTACTACTACTATTACTACTAGTAATACTAATACTACTACTACTAATACTACCACTACTTCTACTAGTACTACTAGTACTACCACTACTACTACTAGTACTACTATTACTTCTACTAGTACTACTAATTCTACTAGTACTACTACTACTACTAGTACTACTACTACTACTTGCACTACTACTACTAGTACTACTACTACTAGTACTACTACTACTAGTACTAGTACTAGTACTACTAATACTACTACTAATACTAGTACTACTAGTATTACTACTACTAGTACTACTACTTCTACTACTAGTACTACAACTACTACTACTAGTACTACTACTACTGCTAGTAATACTACTACTACTATTACTAGTAGTAATACTAATACTACTACTACTACTACTAATACTACCACTACTTCTACTAGTACTACTATTACTACTAGTACTACTACTATTACTACTAGTACTACTATTACTTCTACTAGTACTACTAATTCTACTAGTACTACTACTACTAGTACAACTACTACTACTACTTGCACTACTACTACTAGTACTACTACTACTAGTACTACTAATACTACTACTACTACTAGTACTACTAGTATTACTACTACTAGTACTACTACTTCTACTACTAGTACTACAACTACTACTACTAGTACTAGTACTACTACTACTACCACTACTACTAGTACTGCTAGTACTTCTACTACTACTAATATTAGTACTAATACTATTGGTACTACTATTACTACTAGTACTAATACTAGTACTACTACTACTACGAGTACTACTACTGCTACTACTAATGCAACTACCACTACTACTAATTCCGGTACTAATACTACGACTAGCACTAATAATTCTAGTACTACTACTACTAATACTACTAGTACTACTACTACTACTACTACTAGTAATACTACTCATACTACTACTAGTACTATTACTACTACTACTAGTACTAATAGTACTACTACTCATACTACTACTAGTACTATTACTACTACTACTAGTACTACTACTACTAGTACTACTACTACTACTTTAATACTACTACTACTAGTGCTACTACTACTACTAGTAATACTACTACTACTACTAGTACTGCTAGTACTACTACTAATAGTATTACTACTAGTAATACTAATGCTACTATTACTACTAGTAATACCACTACTACTACTAGTACTGCTACCACTACTTCTATTACTATTACTACTAGTAATACTAATGCTACTATTACTACTAGTACTACTACTATTTTAGTACTATTACTACTAGTGATACTACTACTACTACTAGTAATACTACTACTACTATTAGTACTACTACTACTAGTAATAATACTACTAATAGTACTACTAATTCCAGTAGTACTACTACTACTACTAGTACTACTACTACTACTAGTACTACTACTAATAGTAATACTAGTACTACTACTACTAGTACTACTACTACTACTTCTAGTACTACTACTACTAGTGCTACTACTACTACTAGTACTACTACTACTAGTACTACTACTACTACCAATACTACTAGTGTTACTAGTACTAATACTACTACTACTATTACTTGTACTACTACTACTAGTACTACTACTAGTACTAATACTAATGCTACTACTAGTACTACTACTTATACTACTACTACTACTACTAGTACTACTACTACTACTAGTGCTACTACTACTACTAGTACTACTACTACTAGTATTACTACTAATACTAATACTACTAGTACTACTAGTACTGATTCTACTACTACTAACACTACTACTACTACTACTAATGCTACTAGTACTACTACTACTATTATTACTACTACTACTACCGCTACGACTAGTACTACTAGTACTAATACTATTACTACTACTACTAGTATTACTAGTACTGGTACTACTACTACTACTAGTACTAATGCTAGTACTCCTACTACTACTACTACTAGTACTACTACTACTACTAGTACTACTTCTACTAATACTACTAGTACTACTACTACTACTACTAGTACTGCTACTACTACTACTACTATTAATACTACTACTTCTACTACTAGTTCTGCTAGTACTACTACTACTACTAGTACTAATACTACTACTACTAGTAGTACTACTAGTACTACTACTACTACTAATTGTACTACTACTAATAATACTACTAATACTACTACTACTACTAGTACTACTACTAGTACTGCTAATATTACTAGTACTGCTACTACTAGTACTACTACTATTAACACTACTCGTACTACTACTACTACTACTAGTACTAATACTACTACTACTTCTAGTAATACTACTACTACTACTAGTACTAATACTACTACTACTTGTACTACTACTACTAGTACTACTACTACTTTTAGTACTACTACTACTTGTGCTACTACCACTACTACTAGTAATACTACTACTACTACTACTAGTACTACTACTACCACGAGTACTACTACTAGTACTACTACTACTTCTTTTAGTACTACTATTACTAGTGCTACTACTACTAATAGTAATACTACTACTACTACTATTACTAATACTACTAGTACTACTACTATTGCAAGTACTACTACTACTTGTACTACTTCTAGTACTATTACTACTAGTAATATTGCTACAAATAATACTACTAGTACTACTACTACTACTAGTACTACTACTAGTACCACTACTAGTACTACTAATACTACTACTACTAGCACTAATACTACTAATTTAAGTACTACTACTACTAGTGCTACTACTACTACTACTAGTAATACTACAACTACTAGTACTACTACTACTACTAGTACTAATATTATTACTACTACTACTACTAGTAATATTACTACTACTATTATTAATACTACTACTACTGCTACTACTACTACTACTAGTAATACTACCACTACTACTAGTACTACTACTACTACTGCTAGTAATACTACTACTACTATTACTACTAGTAATACTAATACTACTACTACTACTAATACTACCACTACTTCTACTAGTACTACTAGTACTACTACTACTACTACTAGTACTACTATTACTTCTACTAGTACTACTAATTCTACTAGTACTACTACTACTACTACTAGTACTACAACTACTACTACTAGTACTATTACTACTACTACTAGTACTACTACTACTACCACTACTACTAGTACTGCTAGTACTCCTACTACTACTAATACTAGTACTACTACTATTGGTACTACTAATACTACTAGTAGTAATACTAGTACTACTACTACTGCTACGAGTACTACTACTGCTACTACTAATGCAACTACCACTACTACTACTACTGGTACTAATACTAAGACTAGCACTAATAATTCTAGTACTACTACTACTAATACTACTAGTACTACTACTACTACTACTAGTAATACTACTCATACTACTACTAGTACTATTACTACTACTACTACTAGTACTACTACTCATACTACTACTAGTACTATTACTACTACTACTAGTACTACTACTACTAGTACTACTAATACTACTTTAATACTACTACTACTAGTGCTACTACTAATACAAGTAATACTACTACTACTACTAGTACTGCTAGTACTACTACTAATACTACTACTACTACTACTACTAGTACTACTACTACTACTAGTGCTACTACTACTACTAGTACTACTACTACTAGTATTACTACTAATACTAATACTACTAGTACTACTAGTACTGATTCTACTACTACTAACACTACTACTACTACTACTAATGCTACTAGTACTACTACTACTATTATTACTACTACTACTACCGCTACGACTAGTACTACTAATACTAATACTATTACTACTACTACTAGTATTACTAGTACTGGTACTACTACTACTACTAGTACTAATGCTAGTACTCCTACTACTACTACTACTAGTACTACTACTACTACTAGTACTACTTCTACTAATACTACTAGTACTACTACTACTACTACTAGTACTGCTACTACTACTACTACTATTAATACTACTACTTCTACTACTAGTTCTGCTAGTACTACTACTACTACTAGTACTAATACTACTACTACTAGTAGTACTACTAGTACTACTACTACTACTAATTGTACTACTACTAATAATACTACTAATACTACTACTACTACTAGTACTACTACTAGTACTGCTAATATTACTAGTACTGCTACTACTAGTACTACTACTATTAACACTACTCGTACTACTACTACTACTACTAGTACTACTACTACTCTTAGTACTACTACTACTACTACTAGTACTAATACTACTACTACTTCTAGTAATACTACTACTACTACTAGTACTACTACTACTACTTGTACTACTACTACTAGTACTACTACTACTTTTAGTACTACTACTACTTGTGCTACTACCACTACTACTAGTAATACTACTACTACTACTACTAGTACTACTACTACCACGAGTACTACTACTAGTACTACTACTACTTCTTTTAGTACTACTATTACTAGTGCTACTACTACTAATAGTAATACTACTACTACTACTATTACTAATACTACTAGTACTACTACTATTGCAAGTACTACTACTACTTGTACTACTTCTAGTACTATTACTACTAGTAATATTGCTACAAATAATACTACTAGTACTACTACTACTACTAGTACTACTACTAGTACCACTACTAGTACTACTAATACTACTACTACTAGCACTAATACTACTAATTTAAGTACTACTACTACTAGTGCTACTACTACTACTACTAGTAATACTACAACTACTAGTACTACTACTACTACTAGTACTAATATTATTACTACTACTACTACTAGTAATATTACTACTACTATTATTAATACTACTACTACTGCTACTACTACTACTACTAGTAATACTACCACTACTACTAGTACTACTACTACTACTGCTAGTAATACTACTACTACTATTACTACTAGTAATACTAATACTACTACTACTACTAATACTACCACTACTTCTACTAGTACTACTAGTACTACTACTACTACTACTAGTACTACTATTACTTCTACTAGTACTACTAATTCTACTAGTACTACTACTACTACTACTAGTACTACAACTACTACTACTAGTACTATTACTACTACTACTAGTACTACTACTACTACCACTACTACTAGTACTGCTAGTACTCCTACTACTACTAATACTAGTACTACTACTATTGGTACTACTAATACTACTAGTAGTAATACTAGTACTACTACTACTGCTACGAGTACTACTACTGCTACTACTAATGCAACTACCACTACTACTACTACTGGTACTAATACTAAGACTAGCACTAATAATTCTAGTACTACTACTACTAATACTACTAGTACTACTACTACTACTACTAGTAATACTACTCATACTACTACTAGTACTATTACTACTACTACTACTAGTACTACTACTCATACTACTACTAGTACTATTACTACTACTACTAGTACTACTACTACTAGTACTACTAATACTACTTTAATACTACTACTACTAGTGCTACTACTAATACAAGTAATACTACTACTACTACTAGTACTGCTAGTACTACTACTAATAGTATTACTACTAGTAATACTAATGCTACTATTACTACTAGTAATACCACTACTACTACTAGTACTGCTACCACTACTTCTATTACTATTACTACTAGTAATACTAATGCTACTATTACTACTAGTACTACTACTATTTTAGTACTATTACTACTAGTGATACTACTACTACTACTAGTAATACTACTACTACTATTAGTAATACTACTACTAGTAATAATACTACTAATAGTACTACTAATTCCAGTAGTACTACTACTTCTAGTACTACTACTACTACTACTAGTACTACTACTAATAGTAATACTAGTACTACTACTACTAGTACTACTACCACTACTTCTAGTACTACTACTACTAGTGCTACTACTACTACCAGTACTACTACTACTAGTACTACTACTACTGCCAAAACTACTAGTGTTACTAGTACTAATACTACTACTACTAGTACTTGTACTACTACTACTAGTACTACTACTACTACTAATACTAATGCTACTACTAGTACTATTACTAATACTACTACTAGTATTACTACTACTACTAGTACTACTACTACTACTTCTGGTACCACTACTAATAGTGCTACTACTACTACTAGTACTACTACTAGTAGTATTACTACTAATACTAATACTACTAGTACTACTACTACTACTAGTACTTATTCTACTACTACTAGTACTGCTACTACTACTACTAGTGCTACTAGTACTACTACTACTATTATTACTACTACTACTACTACCGCTACGACTTGTACTACTAGTACTAATACTATTACTACTACTACTAGTATTACTAGTACTGGTACTACTACTACTAGTATTAATGCTAGTACTCCTACTACTAATACTACTAGTACTACTACTACTATTACCACTACGACTAGTACTACCAATAATAATACTACTAATAATACTACTAGTATTACTACGACTGGTAATACTACTAGTACTACTAGTACTAATACTAGTACTACTACTACTATTAATACTACTACTACTACTACTACTAGTACTCCTACTAATACTACTAGTAATACTACTACTGTACTGTTACTACTATTACTACTACTAGTTCTACTAGTACTACTACTACTACTACTAATACTAATACTACTTCTACCACTACTACTACTACTAGTAGTACTACTAGTATTACTAATAATACTAGTACTACTACTTCTAGTAATAATACTACTACTAGTACTACAACTACTACTACTACTAATACTACTACTGTTGCAAATACTACTACTACTAGTACTACTACTATTAACACTACTCGTAGTACTACTACTACTACTAGTACTATACTACTCTTTGTACTACTACTAATACTAGTACTAATACTACTACTACTTCTAGTAATACTACTACTACTACTAGTACTACTACTACTAGTACTTGTACTACTACTACTAGTACTATTACTACTAATAATACTTCTAGTACTACTACTACTACTACTAGTACTACTACTACTACTAGTATTAATTATACTACTAGTACTACTACTACTACTATTACTACTACTACTACTAGTACTACTACTACTTTTAGTACTACTACTACTTGTGCTACTAACACTACTACTAGTAATACTACTACTACTACTACTAGTACTACTACTACCACGAGTACTACTACTAGTACTACTTCTACTACTTTTTACTACTACTAGTGCTACTACTACTAATAGTAATACTACTACTACTACTATTACTAATACTACTAGTACTACTACTATTGCAAGTACTACTACTACTTGTACTACTTCTAGTACTACTACTACTAGTAATATTACTACTAATAATACTACTAGTACTACTACTACTACTACTAGTACTACTACTAGTACCACTACTAGTAATACTAATACTACTACTACTAGCACTAATACTACTAATTTAAGTACTACTACTACTAGTGCTACTACTACTACTAGTAATACTACTACTACTAGTACTGCTAGTACTACTACTAATAGTATTACTACTAGTAATACTAATGCTACTACTACTAATACTACCACTAATTCTACTAGTACTACTAGTACTACCACTACTACTACTAGTACTACTATTACTTCTACTAGTACTACTAATTCTACTAGTACTACTACTACTACTAGTACTACTACTACTACTTGCACTACTACTACTAGTACTACTACTACTAGTACTAGTACTAGTACTACTAATACTACTACTAATACTAGTACTACTAGTATTACTACTACTAGTACTACTACTTCTACTACTAGTACTACAACTACTACTACTAGTACTACTACTACTGCTAGTAATACTACTACTACTATTACTAGTAGTAATACTAATACTACTACTACTACTACTAATACTACCACTACTTCTACTAGTACTACTATTACTACTAGTACTACTACTATTACTACTAGTACTACTATTACTTCTACTAGTACTACTAATTCTACTAGTACTACTACTACTAGTACAACTACTACTACTACTTGCACTACTACTACTAGTACTACTACTACTAGTACTACTAATACTACTACTACTACTAGTACTACTAGTATTACTACTACTAGTACTACTACTTCTACTACTAGTACTACAACTACTACTACTAGTACTAGTACTACTACTACTACCACTACTACTAGTACTGCTAGTACTTCTACTACTACTAATATTAGTACTAATACTATTGGTACTACTATTACTACTAGTACTAATACTAGTACTACTACTACTACGAGTACTACTACTGCTACTACTAATGCAACTACCACTACTACTAATTCCGGTACTAATACTACGACTAGCACTAATAATTCTAGTACTACTACTACTAATACTACTAGTACTACTACTACTACTACTACTAGTAATACTACTCATACTACTACTAGTACTATTACTACTACTACTAGTACTAATAGTACTACTACTCATACTACTACTAGTACTATTACTACTACTACTAGTACTACTACTACTAGTACTACTACTACTACTTTAATACTACTACTACTAGTGCTACTACTACTACTAGTAATACTACTACTACTACTAGTACTGCTAGTACTACTACTAATAGTATTACTACTAGTAATACTAATGCTACTATTACTACTAGTAATACCACTACTACTACTAGTACTGCTACCACTACTTCTATTACTATTACTACTAGTAATACTAATGCTACTATTACTACTAGTACTACTACTATTTTAGTACTATTACTACTAGTGATACTACTACTACTACTAGTAATACTACTACTACTATTAGTACTACTACTACTAGTAATAATACTACTAATAGTACTACTAATTCCAGTAGTACTACTACTACTACTAGTACTACTACTACTACTAGTACTACTACTAATAGTAATACTAGTACTACTACTACTAGTACTACTACTACTACTTCTAGTACTACTACTACTAGTGCTACTACTACTACTAGTACTACTACTACTAGTACTACTACTACTACTACCAATACTACTAGTGTTACTAGTACTAATACTACTACTACTATTACTTGTACTACTACTACTAGTACTACTACTAGTACTAATACTAATGCTACTACTAGTACTACTACTAATACTACTACTACTACTACTAGTACTACTACTACTACTAGTGCTACTACTACTACTAGTACTACTACTACTAGTATTACTACTAATACTAATACTACTAGTACTACTAGTACTGATTCTACTACTACTAACACTACTACTACTACTACTAATGCTACTAGTACTACTACTACTATTATTACTACTACTACTACCGCTACGACTAGTACTACTAGTACTAATACTATTACTACTACTACTAGTATTACTAGTACTGGTACTACTACTACTACTAGTACTAATGCTAGTACTCCTACTACTACTACTACTAGTACTACTACTACTACTAGTACTACTTCTACTAATACTACTAGTACTACTACTACTACTACTAGTACTGCTACTACTACTACTACTATTAATACTACTACTTCTACTACTAGTTCTGCTAGTACTACTACTACTACTAGTACTAATACTACTACTACTAGTAGTACTACTAGTACTACTACTACTACTAATTGTACTACTACTAATAATACTACTAATACTACTACTACTACTAGTACTACTACTAGTACTGCTAATATTACTAGTACTGCTACTACTAGTACTACTACTATTAACACTACTCGTACTACTACTACTACTACTAGTACTAATACTACTACTACTTCTAGTAATACTACTACTACTACTAGTACTAATACTACTACTACTTGTACTACTACTACTAGTACTACTACTACTTTTAGTACTACTACTACTTGTGCTACTACCACTACTACTAGTAATACTACTACTACTACTACTAGTACTACTACTACCACGAGTACTACTACTAGTACTACTACTACTTCTTTTAGTACTACTATTACTAGTGCTACTACTACTAATAGTAATACTACTACTACTACTATTACTAATACTACTAGTACTACTACTATTGCAAGTACTACTACTACTTGTACTACTTCTAGTACTATTACTACTAGTAATATTGCTACAAATAATACTACTAGTACTACTACTACTACTAGTACTACTACTAGTACCACTACTAGTACTACTAATACTACTACTACTAGCACTAATACTACTAATTTAAGTACTACTACTACTAGTGCTACTACTACTACTACTAGTAATACTACAACTACTAGTACTACTACTACTACTAGTACTAATATTATTACTACTACTACTACTAGTAATATTACTACTACTATTATTAATACTACTACTACTGCTACTACTACTACTACTAGTAATACTACCACTACTACTAGTACTACTACTACTACTGCTAGTAATACTACTACTACTATTACTACTAGTAATACTAATACTACTACTACTACTAATACTACCACTACTTCTACTAGTACTACTAGTACTACTACTACTACTACTAGTACTACTATTACTTCTACTAGTACTACTAATTCTACTAGTACTACTACTACTACTACTAGTACTACAACTACTACTACTAGTACTATTACTACTACTACTAGTACTACTACTACTACCACTACTACTAGTACTGCTAGTACTCCTACTACTACTAATACTAGTACTACTACTATTGGTACTACTAATACTACTAGTAGTAATACTAGTACTACTACTACTGCTACGAGTACTACTACTGCTACTACTAATGCAACTACCACTACTACTACTACTGGTACTAATACTAAGACTAGCACTAATAATTCTAGTACTACTACTACTAATACTACTAGTACTACTACTACTACTACTAGTAATACTACTCATACTACTACTAGTACTATTACTACTACTACTACTAGTACTACTACTCATACTACTACTAGTACTATTACTACTACTACTAGTACTACTACTACTAGTACTACTAATACTACTTTAATACTACTACTACTAGTGCTACTACTAATACAAGTAATACTACTACTACTACTAGTACTGCTAGTACTACTACTAATACTACTACTACTACTACTACTAGTACTACTACTACTACTAGTGCTACTACTACTACTAGTACTACTACTACTAGTATTACTACTAATACTAATACTACTAGTACTACTAGTACTGATTCTACTACTACTAACACTACTACTACTACTACTAATGCTACTAGTACTACTACTACTATTATTACTACTACTACTACCGCTACGACTAGTACTACTAATACTAATACTATTACTACTACTACTAGTATTACTAGTACTGGTACTACTACTACTACTAGTACTAATGCTAGTACTCCTACTACTACTACTACTAGTACTACTACTACTACTAGTACTACTTCTACTAATACTACTAGTACTACTACTACTACTACTAGTACTGCTACTACTACTACTACTATTAATACTACTACTTCTACTACTAGTACTACTAGTACTACTACTACTACTAGTACTAATACTACTACTACTAGTAGTACTACTAGTACTACTACTACTACTAATTGTACTACTACTAATAATACTACTAATACTACTACTACTACTAGTACTACTACTAGTACTGCTAATATTACTAGTACTACTACTACTAGTACTACTACTATTAACACTACTCGTACTACTACTACTACTACTAGTACTACTACTACTCTTAGTACTACTACTACTACTACTAGTACTAATACTACTACTACTTCTAGTAATACTACTACTACTACTAGTACTACTACTACTACTTGTACTACTACTACTACTAGTACTACTACTACTTTTAGTACTACTACTACTTGTGCTACTACCACTACTACTAGTAATACTACTACTACTACTACTAGTACTACTACTACCACGAGTACTACTACTAGTACTACTACTACTACTTTTAGTACTACTATTACTAGTGCTACTACTACTAATAGTAATACTACTACTACTACTATTACTAATACTACTAGTACTACTACTATTGCAAGTACTACTACTACTTGTACTACTTCTAGTACTACTACTACTAGTAATATTGCTACAAATAATACTACTAGTACTACTACTACTACTAGTACTACTACTAGTACCACTACTAGTACTACTAATACTACTACTACTAGCACTAATACTACTAATTTAAGTACTACTACTACTAGTGCTACTACTACTACTACTAGTAATACTACAACTACTAGTACTACTACTACTACTAGTACTAATATTATTACTACTACTACTACTAGTAATATTACTACTACTATTATTAATACTACTACTACTGCTACTACTACTACTACTAGTAATACTACCACTACTACTAGTACTACTACTATTACTACTAGTACTACTATTACTTCTACTAGTACTACTAATTCTACTAGTACTACTACTACTAGTACTACTACTACTACTACTTGCACTACTACTACTAGTACTACTACTACTAGTACTACTAATACTACTACTACTACTAGTACTACTAGTATTACTACTACTAGTACTACTACTTCTACTACTAGTACTACAACTACTACTACTAGTACTAGTACTACTACTACTACCACTACTACTAGTACTGCTAGTACTTCTACTACTACTAATATTAGTACTAATACTATTGGTACTACTATTACTACTAGTACTAATACTAGTACTACTACTACTACGAGTACTACTACTGCTACTACTAATGCAACTACCACTACTACTAATTCCGGTACTAATACTACGACTAGCACTAATAATTCTAGTACTACTACTACTAATACTACTAGTACTACTACTACTACTACTACTAGTAATACTACTCATACTACTACTAGTACTATTACTACTACTACTAGTACTAATAGTACTACTACTCATACTACTACTAGTACTATTACTACTACTACTAGTACTACTACTACTAGTACTACTACTACTACTTTAATACTACTACTACTAGTGCTACTACTACTACTAGTAATACTACTACTACTACTAGTACTGCTAGTACTACTACTAATAGTATTACTACTAGTAATACTAATGCTACTATTACTACTAGTAATACCACTACTACTACTAGTACTGCTACCACTACTTCTATTACTATTACTACTAGTAATACTAATGCTACTATTACTACTAGTACTACTACTATTTTAGTACTATTACTACTAGTGATACTACTACTACTACTAGTAATACTACTACTACTATTAGTACTACTACTACTAGTAATAATACTACTAATAGTACTACTAATTCCAGTAGTACTACTACTACTACTAGTACTACTACTACTACTAGTACTACTACTAATAGTAATACTAGTACTACTACTACTAGTACTACTACTACTACTTCTAGTACTACTACTACTAGTGCTACTACTACTACTAGTACTACTACTACTAGTACTACTACTACTACTACCAATACTACTAGTGTTACTAGTACTAATACTACTACTACTATTACTTGTACTACTACTACTAGTACTACTACTAGTACTAATACTAATGCTACTACTAGTACTACTACTAATACTACTACTACTACTACTAGTACTACTACTACTACTAGTGCTACTACTACTACTAGTACTACTACTACTAGTATTACTACTAATACTAATACTACTAGTACTACTAGTACTGATTCTACTACTACTAACACTACTACTACTACTACTAATGCTACTAGTACTACTACTACTATTATTACTACTACTACTACCGCTACGACTAGTACTACTAGTACTAATACTATTACTACTACTACTAGTATTACTAGTACTGGTACTACTACTACTACTAGTACTAATGCTAGTACTCCTACTACTACTACTACTAGTACTACTACTACTACTAGTACTACTTCTACTAATACTACTAGTACTACTACTACTACTACTAGTACTGCTACTACTACTACTACTATTAATACTACTACTTCTACTACTAGTTCTGCTAGTACTACTACTACTACTAGTACTAATACTACTACTACTAGTAGTACTACTAGTACTACTACTACTACTAATTGTACTACTACTAATAATACTACTAATACTACTACTACTACTAGTACTACTACTAGTACTGCTAATATTACTAGTACTGCTACTACTAGTACTACTACTATTAACACTACTCGTACTACTACTACTACTACTAGTACTAATACTACTACTACTTCTAGTAATACTACTACTACTACTAGTACTAATACTACTACTACTTGTACTACTACTACTAGTACTACTACTACTTTTAGTACTACTACTACTTGTGCTACTACCACTACTACTAGTAATACTACTACTACTACTACTAGTACTACTACTACCACGAGTACTACTACTAGTACTACTACTACTTCTTTTAGTACTACTATTACTAGTGCTACTACTACTAATAGTAATACTACTACTACTACTATTACTAATACTACTAGTACTACTACTATTGCAAGTACTACTACTACTTGTACTACTTCTAGTACTATTACTACTAGTAATATTGCTACAAATAATACTACTAGTACTACTACTACTACTAGTACTACTACTAGTACCACTACTAGTACTACTAATACTACTACTACTAGCACTAATACTACTAATTTAAGTACTACTACTACTAGTGCTACTACTACTACTACTAGTAATACTACAACTACTAGTACTACTACTACTACTAGTACTAATATTATTACTACTACTACTACTAGTAATATTACTACTACTATTATTAATACTACTACTACTGCTACTACTACTACTACTAGTAATACTACCACTACTACTAGTACTACTACTACTACTGCTAGTAATACTACTACTACTATTACTACTAGTAATACTAATACTACTACTACTACTAATACTACCACTACTTCTACTAGTACTACTAGTACTACTACTACTACTACTAGTACTACTATTACTTCTACTAGTACTACTAATTCTACTAGTACTACTACTACTACTACTAGTACTACAACTACTACTACTAGTACTACTACTACTACTACTAGTACTACTACTACTACCACTACTACTAGTACTGCTAGTACTCCTACTACTACTAATACTAGTACTACTACTATTGGTACTACTAATACTACTAGTAGTAATACTAGTACTACTACTACTGCTACGAGTACTACTACTGCTACTACTAATGCAACTACCACTACTACTACTACTGGTACTAATACTACGACTAGCACTAATAATTCTAGTACTACTACTACTAATACTACTAGTACTACTACTACTACTACTAGTAATACTACTCATACTACTACTAGTACTATTACTACTACTACTACTAGTACTACTACTCATACTACTACTAGTACTATTACTACTACTACTAGTACTACTACTACTAGTACTACTAATACTACTTTAATACTACTACTACTAGTGCTACTACTAATACAAGTAATACTACTACTACTACTAGTACTACTAGTACTACTACTAATACTACTACTACTACTACTACTAGTACTACTACTACTACTAGTGCTACTACTACTACTAGTACTACTACTACTAGTATTACTACTAATACTAATACTACTAGTACTACTAGTACTGATTCTACTACTACTAACACTACTACTACTACTACTAATGCTACTAGTACTACTACTACTATTATTACTACTACTACTACCGCTACGACTAGTACTACTAATACTAATACTATTACTACTACTACTAGTATTACTAGTACTGGTACTACTACTACTACTAGTACTAATGCTAGTACTCCTACTACTACTACTACTAGTACTACTACTACTACTAGTACTACTTCTACTAATACTACTAGTACTACTACTACTACTACTAGTACTGCTACTACTACTACTACTATTAATACTACTACTTCTACTACTAGTTCTGCTAGTACTACTACTACTACTAGTACTAATACTACTACTACTAGTAGTACTACTAGTACTACTACTACTACTAATTGTACTACTACTAATAATACTACTAATACTACTACTACTACTAGTACTACTACTAGTACTGCTAATATTACTAGTACTGCTACTACTAGTACTACTACTATTAACACTACTCGTACTACTACTACTACTACTAGTACTACTACTACTCTTAGTACTACTACTACTACTACTAGTACTAATACTACTACTACTTCTAGTAATACTACTACTACTACTAGTACTACTACTACTACTTGTACTACTACTACTAGTACTACTACTACTTTTATTACTACTACTACTTGTGCTACTACCACTACTACTAGTAATACTACTACTACTACTACTAGTACTACTACTACCACGAGTACTACTACTAGTACTACTACTACTTCTTTTAGTACTACTATTACTAGTGCTACTACTACTAATAGTAATACTACTACTACTACTATTACTAATACTACTAGTACTACTACTATTGCAAGTACTACTACTACTTGTACTACTTCTAGTACTATTACTACTAGTAATATTGCTACAAATAATACTACTAGTACTACTACTACTACTAGTACTACTACTAGTACCACTACTAGTACTACTAATACTACTACTACTAGCACTAATACTACTAATTTAAGTACTACTACTACTAGTGCTACTACTACTACTACTAGTAATACTACAACTACTAGTACTACTACTACTACTAGTACTAATATTATTACTACTACTACTACTAGTAATATTACTACTACTATTATTAATACTACTACTACTGCTACTACTACTACTACTAGTAATACTACCACTACTACTAGTACTACTACTACTACTGCTAGTAATACTACTACTACTATTACTACTAGTAATACTAATACTACTACTACTACTAATACTACCACTACTTCTACTAGTACTACTAGTACTACTACTACTACTACTAGTACTACTATTACTTCTACTAGTACTACTAATTCTACTAGTACTACTACTACTACTACTAGTACTACAACTACTACTACTAGTACTATTACTACTACTACTAGTACTACTACTACTACCACTACTACTAGTACTGCTAGTACTCCTACTACTACTAATACTAGTACTACTACTATTGGTACTACTAATACTACTAGTAGTAATACTAGTACTACTACTACTGCTACGAGTACTACTACTGCTACTACTAATGCAACTACCACTACTACTACTACTGGTACTAATACTAAGACTAGCACTAATAATTCTAGTACTACTACTACTAATACTACTAGTACTACTACTACTACTACTAGTAATACTACTCATACTACTACTAGTACTATTACTACTACTACTACTAGTACTACTACTCATACTACTACTAGTACTATTACTACTACTACTAGTACTACTACTACTAGTACTACTAATACTACTTTAATACTACTACTACTAGTGCTACTACTAATACAAGTAATACTACTACTACTACTAGTACTGCTAGTACTACTACTAATAGTATTACTACTAGTAATACTAATGCTACTATTACTACTAGTAATACCACTACTACTACTAGTACTGCTACCACTACTTCTATTACTATTACTACTAGTAATACTAATGCTACTATTACTACTAGTACTACTACTATTTTAGTACTATTACTACTAGTGATACTACTACTACTACTAGTAATACTACTACTACTATTAGTAATACTACTACTAGTAATAATACTACTAATAGTACTACTAATTCCAGTAGTACTACTACTTCTAGTACTACTACTACTACTACTAGTACTACTACTAATAGTAATACTAGTACTACTACTACTAGTACTACTACCACTACTTCTAGTACTACTACTACTAGTGCTACTACTACTACCAGTACTACTACTACTAGTACTACTACTACTGCCAAAACTACTAGTGTTACTAGTACTAATACTACTACTACTAGTACTTGTACTACTACTACTAGTACTACTACTACTACTAATACTAATGCTACTACTAGTACTATTACTAATACTACTACTAGTATTACTACTACTACTAGTACTACTACTACTACTTCTGGTACCACTACTAATAGTGCTACTACTACTACTAGTACTACTACTAGTAGTATTACTACTAATACTAATACTACTAGTACTACTACTACTACTAGTACTTATTCTACTACTACTAGTACTGCTACTACTACTACTAGTGCTACTAGTACTACTACTACTATTATTACTACTACTACTACTACCGCTACGACTTGTACTACTAGTACTAATACTATTACTACTACTACTAGTATTACTAGTACTGGTACTACTACTACTAGTATTAATGCTAGTACTCCTACTACTAATACTACTAGTACTACTACTACTATTACCACTACGACTAGTACTACCAATAATAATACTACTAATAATACTACTAGTATTACTACGACTGGTAATACTACTAGTACTACTAGTACTAATACTAGTACTACTACTACTATTAATACTACTACTACTACTACTACTAGTACTCCTACTAATACTACTAGTAATACTACTACTGTACTGTTACTACTATTACTACTACTAGTTCTACTAGTACTACTACTACTACTACTAATACTAATACTACTTCTACCACTACTACTACTACTAGTAGTACTACTAGTATTACTAATAATACTAGTACTACTACTTCTAGTAATAATACTACTACTAGTACTACAACTACTACTACTACTAATACTACTACTGTTGCAAATACTACTACTACTAGTACTACTACTATTAACACTACTCGTAGTACTACTACTACTACTAGTACTAATACTACTCTTTGTACTACTACTAATACTAGTACTAATGCTACTACTACTTCTAGTAATACTACTACTACTACTAGTACTACTACTACTAGTACTTGTACTACTACTACTAGTACTATTACTACTAATAATACTTCTAGTACTACTACTACTACTACTAGTACTACTACTACTACTAGTATTAATTATACTACTAGTACTACTACTACTACTATTACTACTACTACTACTAGTACTACTACTACTTTTAGTACTACTACTACTTGTGCTACTAACACTACTACTAGTAATACTACTACTACTACTACTAGTACTACTACTACCACGAGTACTACTACCAGTACTATTTCTACTACTTTTTGTACTACTAGTGCTACTACTACTAATAGTAATACTACTACTACTACTATTACTAATACTACTAGTACTACTACTATTGCAAGTACTACTACTACTTGTACTACTTCTAGTACTACTACTACTAGTAATATTACTACTAATAATACTACTAGTACTACTACTACTACTACTAGTACTACTACTAGTACCACTACTAGTAATACTAATACTACTACTACTAGCACTAATACTACTAATTTAAGTACTACTACTACTAGTGCTACTACTACTACTAGTAATACTACTACTACTAGTACTGCTAGTACTACTACTAATAGTATTACTACTAGTAATACTAATACTTACTACTACTAATACTACCACTAATACTACTAGTACTACTAGTACTACTACTACTACTACTAGTACTACTATTACTACTACTAGTACTACTACTTCTACTAGTACTACTACTACTACTAGTACTACTACTACTACTTGCACTACTACTACTAGTACTACTACTACTAGTACTACTACTAGTACTACTAATACTACTACTACTACTAGTACTACTAGTATTACTACTACTAGTACTACTACTTCTACTACTAGTACTACAACTACTACTACTAGTACTACTACTACTGCTAGTAATACTACTACTACTATTACTAGTAGTAATACTAATACTACTACTACTACTACTAATACTACCACTACTTCTACTAGTACTACTATTACTACTAGTACTACTACTATTACTACTAGTACTACTATTACTTCTACTAGTACTACTAATTCTACTAGTACTACTACTACTAGTACAACTACTACTACTACTTGCACTACTACTACTAGTACTACTACTACTAGTACTACTAATACTACTACTACTACTAGTACTACTAGTATTACTACTACTAGTACTACTACTTCTACTACTAGTACTACAACTACTACTACTAGTACTAGTACTACTACTACTACCACTACTACTAGTACTGCTAGTACTTCTACTACTACTAATATTAGTACTAATACTATTGGTACTAATATTACTACTAGTACTAATACTAGTACTACTACTACTACGAGTACTACTACTGCTACTACTAATGCAACTACCACTACTACTAATTCCGGTACTAATACTACGACTAGCACTAATAATTCTAGTACTACTACTACTAATACTACTAGTACTACTACTACTACTACTACTAGTAATACTACTCATACTACTACTAGTACTATTACTACTACTACTAGTACTAATAGTACTACTACTCATACTACTACTAGTACTATTACTACTACTACTAGTACTACTACTACTAGTACTACTACTTCTACTTTAATACTACCACTACTAGTGCTACTACTACTACTAGTAATACTACTACTACTACTAGTACTGCTAGTACTACTACTAATAGTATTACTACTAGTAATACTAATGCTACTATTACTACTAGTAATACCACTACTACTACTAGTACTGCTACCACTACTTCTATTACTATTACTACTAGTAATACTAATGCTACTATTACTACTAGTACTACTACTATTTTAGTACTATTACTACTAGTGATACTACTACTACTACTAGTAATACTACTACTACTATTAGTACTACTACTACTAGTAATAATACTACTAATAGTACTACTAATTCCAGTAGTACTACTACTACTACTAGTACTACTACTACTACTAGTACTACTACTAATAGTAATACTAGTACTACTACTACTAGTACTACTACTACTACTTCTAGTACTACTACTACTAGTGCTACTACTACTACTAGTACTACTACTACTAGTACTACTACTACTACTACCAATACTACTAGTGTTACTAGTACTAATACTACTACTACTATTACTTGTACTACTACTACTAGTACTACTACTAGTACTAATACTAATGCTACTACTAGTACTACTACTAATACTACTACTACTACTACTAGTACTACTACTACTACTAGTGCTACTACTACTACTAGTACTACTACTACTAGTATTACTACTAATACTAATACTACTAGTACTACTAGTACTGATTCTACTACTACTAACACTACTACTACTACTACTAATGCTACTAGTACTACTACTACTATTATTACTACTACTACTACCGCTACGACTAGTACTACTAGTACTATACTATTACTACTACTACTAGTATTACTAGTACTGGTACTACTACTACTACTAGTACTAATGCTAGTACTCCTACTACTACTACTACTAGTACTACTACTACTACTAGTACTACTTCTACTAATACTACTAGTACTACTACTACTACTACTAGTACTGCTACTACTACTACTACTATTAATACTACTACTTCTACTACTAGTTCTGCTAGTACTACTACTACTACTAGTACTAATACTACTACTACTAGTAGTACTACTAGTACTACTACTACTACTAATTGTACTACTACTAATAATACTACTAATACTACTACTACTACTAGTACTACTACTAGTACTGCTAATATTACTAGTACTGCTACTACTAGTACTACTACTATTAACACTACTCGTACTACTACTACTACTACTAGTACTAATACTACTACTACTTCTAGTAATACTACTACTACTACTAGTACTAATACTACTACTACTTGTACTACTACTACTAGTACTACTACTACTTTTAGTACTACTACTACTTGTGCTACTACCACTACTACTAGTAATACTACTACTACTACTACTAGTACTACTACTACCACGAGTACTACTACTAGTACTACTACTACTTCTTTTAGTACTACTATTACTAGTGCTACTACTACTAATAGTAATACTACTACTACTACTATTACTAATACTACTAGTACTACTACTATTGCAAGTACTACTACTACTTGTACTACTTCTAGTACTATTACTACTAGTAATATTGCTACAAATAATACTACTAGTACTACTACTACTACTAGTACTACTACTAGTACCACTACTAGTACTACTAATACTACTACTACTAGCACTAATACTACTAATTTAAGTACTACTACTACTAGTGCTACTACTACTACTACTAGTAATACTACAACTACTAGTACTACTACTACTACTAGTACTAATATTATTACTACTACTACTACTAGTAATATTACTACTACTATTATTAATACTACTACTACTGCTACTACTACTACTACTAGTAATACTACCACTACTACTAGTACTACTACTACTACTGCTAGTAATACTACTACTACTATTACTACTAGTAATACTAATACTACTACTACTACTAATACTACCACTACTTCTACTAGTACTACTAGTACTACTACTACTACTACTAGTACTACTATTACTTCTACTAGTACTACTAATTCTACTAGTACTACTACTACTACTACTAGTACTACAACTACTACTACTAGTACTATTACTACTACTACTAGTACTACTACTACTACCACTACTACTAGTACTGCTAGTACTCCTACTACTACTAATACTAGTACTACTACTATTGGTACTACTAATACTACTAGTAGTAATACTAGTACTACTACTACTGCTACGAGTACTACTACTGCTACTACTAATGCAACTACCACTACTACTACTACTGGTACTAATACTAAGACTAGCACTAATAATTCTAGTACTACTACTACTAATACTACTAGTACTACTACTACTACTACTAGTAATACTACTCATACTACTACTAGTACTATTACTACTACTACTACTAGTACTACTACTCATACTACTACTAGTACTATTACTACTACTACTAGTACTACTACTACTAGTACTACTAATACTACTTTAATACTACTACTACTAGTGCTACTACTAATACAAGTAATACTACTACTACTACTAGTACTGCTAGTACTACTACTAATACTACTACTACTACTACTACTAATACTACTACTACTACTAGTGCTACTACTACTACTAGTACTACTACTACTAGTATTACTACTAATACTAATACTACTAGTACTACTAGTACTGATTCTACTACTACTAACACTACTACTACTACTACTAATGCTACTAGTACTACTACTACTATTATTACTACTACTACTACCGCTACGACTAGTACTACTAGTACTAATACTATTACTACTACTACTAGTATTACTAGTACTGGTACTACTACTACTACTAGTACTAATGCTAGTACTCCTACTACTACTACTACTAGTACTACTACTACTACTAGTACTACTTCTACTAATACTACTAGTACTACTACTACTACTACTAGTACTGCTACTACTACTACTACTATTAATACTACTACTTCTACTACTAGTTCTGCTAGTACTACTACTACTACTAGTACTAATACTACTACTACTAGTAGTACTACTAGTACTACTACTACTACTAATTGTACTACTACTAATAATACTACTAATACTACTACTACTACTAGTACTACTACTAGTACTGCTAATATTACTAGTACTGCTACTACTAGTACTACTACTATTAACACTACTCGTACTACTACTACTACTACTAGTACTACTACTACTCTTAGTACTACTACTACTACTACTAGTACTAATACTACTACTACTTCTAGTAATACTACTACTACTACTAGTACTACTACTACTACTACTTGTACTACTACTACTAGTACTACTACTACTTTTAGTACTACTACTACTTGTGCTACTACCACTACTACTAGTAATACTACTACTACTACTACTAGTACTACTACTACACGAGTACTACTACTAGTACTACTACTACTTCTTTTAGTACTACTATTACTAGTGCTACTACTACTAATAGTAATACTACTACTACTACTATTACTAATACTACTAGTACTACTACTATTGCAAGTACTACTACTACTTGTACTACTTCTAGTACTATTACTACTAGTAATATTGCTACAAATAATACTACTAGTACTACTACTACTACTAGTACTACTACTAGTACCACTACTAGTACTACTAATACTACTACTACTAGCACTAATACTACTAATTTAAGTACTACTACTACTAGTGCTACTACTACTACTACTAGTAATACTACAACTACTAGTACTACTACTACTACTAGTACTAATATTATTACTACTACTACTACTAGTAATATTACTACTACTATTATTAATACTACTACTACTGCTACTACTACTACTACTAGTAATACTACCACTACTACTAGTACTACTACTACTACTGCTAGTAATACTACTACTACTATTACTACTAGTAATACTAATACTACTACTACTACTAATACTACCACTACTTCTACTAGTACTACTAGTACTACTACTACTACTACTAGTACTACTATTACTTCTACTAGTACTACTAATTCTACTAGTACTACTACTACTACTACTAGTACTACAACTACTACTACTAGTACTATTACTACTACTACTAGTACTACTACTACTACCACTACTACTAGTACTGCTAGTACTCCTACTACTACTAATACTAGTACTACTACTATTGGTACTACTAATACTACTAGTAGTAATACTAGTACTACTACTACTGCTACGAGTACTACTACTGCTACTACTAATGCAACTACCACTACTACTACTACTGGTACTAATACTAAGACTAGCACTAATAATTCTAGTACTACTACTACTAATACTACTAGTACTACTACTACTACTACTAGTAATACTACTCATACTACTACTAGTACTATTACTACTACTACTACTAGTACTACTACTCATACTACTACTAGTACTATTACTACTACTACTAGTACTACTACTACTAGTACTACTAATACTACTTTAATACTACTACTACTAGTGCTACTACTAATACAAGTAATACTACTACTACTACTAGTACTGCTAGTACTACTACTAATAGTATTACTACTAGTAATACTAATGCTACTATTACTACTAGTAATACCACTACTACTACTAGTACTGCTACCACTACTTCTATTACTATTACTACTAGTAATACTAATGCTACTATTACTACTAGTACTACTACTATTTTAGTACTATTACTACTAGTGATACTACTACTACTAGTAATACTACTACTACTATTAGTAATACTACTACTAGTAATAATACTACTAATAGTACTACTAATTCCAGTAGTACTACTACTTCTAGTACTACTACTACTACTACTAGTACTACTACTAATATTAATACTAGTACTACTACTACTAGTACTACTACCACTACTTCTAGTACTACTACTACTAGTGCTACTACTACTACCAGTACTACTACTACTAGTACTACTACTACTGCCAAAACTACTAGTGTTACTAGTACTAATACTACTACTACTAGTACTTGTACTACTACTACTAGTACTACTACTACTACTAATACTAATGCTACTACTAGTACTATTACTAATACTACTACTAGTATTACTACTACTACTAGTACTACTACTACTACTTCTGGTACCACTACTAATAGTGCTACTACTACTACTAGTACTACTACTAGTAGTATTACTACTAATACTAATACTACTAGTACTACTACTACTACTAGTACTTATTCTACTACTACTAGTACTGCTACTACTACTACTAGTGCTACTAGTACTACTACTACTATTATTACTACTACTACTACTACCGCTACGACTTGTACTACTAGTACTAATACTATTACTACTACTACTAGTATTACTAGTACTGGTACTACTACTACTACTAGTATTAATGCTAGTACTCCTACTACTAATACTACTAGTACTACTACTACTATTACCACTACGACTAGTACTACCAATAATAATACTACTAATAATACTACTAGTATTACTACGACTGGTAATACTACTAGTACTACTAGTACTAATACTAGTACTACTACTACTATTAATACTACTACTACTACTACTACTAGTACTCCTACTAATACTACTAGTAATACTACTACTGTACTGTTACTACTATTACTACTACTAGTTCTACTAGTACTACTACTACTACTACTAATACTAATACTACTTCTACCACTACTACTACTACTAGTAGTACTACTAGTATTACTAATAATACTAGTACTACTACTTCTAGTAATAATACTACTACTAGTACTACAACTACTACTACTACTAATACTACTACTGTTGCAAATACTACTACTACTAGTACTACTACTATTAACACTACTCGTAGTACTACTACTACTACTAGTACTAATACTACTCTTTGTACTACTACTAATACTAGTACTAATGCTACTACTACTTCTAGTAATACTACTACTACTACTAGTACTACTACTACTAGTACTTGTACTACTACTACTAGTACTATTACTACTAATAATACTTCTAGTACTACTACTACTACTACTAGTACTACTACTACTACTAGTATTAATTATACTACTAGTACTACTACTACTACTATTACTACTACTACTACTAGTACTACTACTACTTTTAGTACTACTACTACTTGTGCTACTAACACTACTACTAGTAATACTACTACTACTACTACTAGTACTACTACTACCACGAGTACTACTACCAGTACTATTTCTACTACTTTTAGTACTACTAGTGCTACTACTACTAATAGTAATACTACTACTACTACTATTACTAATACTACTAGTACTACTACTATTGCAAGTACTACTACTACTTGTACTACTTCTAGTACTACTACTACTAGTAATATTACTACTAATAATACTACTAGTACTACTACTACTACTACTAGTACTACTACTAGTACCACTACTAGTAATACTAATACTACTACTACTAGCACTAATACTACTAATTTAAGTACTACTACTACTAGTGCTACTACTACTACTAGTAATACTACTACTACTAGTACTGCTAGTACTACTACTAATAGTATTACTACTAGTAATACTAATGCTACTATTACTACTAGTAATACCACTACTACTACTAGTACTGCTACCACTACTTCTATTACTATTACTACTAGTAATACTAATGCTACTATTACTACTAGTACTACTACTATTTTAGTACTATTACTACTAGTGATACTACTACTACTAGTAATACTACTACTACTATTAGTACTACTACTACTAGTAATAATACTACTAATAGTACTACTAATTCCAGTAGTACTACTACTACTACTAGTACTACTACTACTACTAGTACTACTACTAATATTAATACTAGTACTACTACTACTAGTACTACTACTACTACTTCTAGTACTACTACTACTAGTGCTACTACTACTACTAGTACTACTACTACTAGTACTACTACTACTACCAATACTACTAGTGTTACTGGTACTAATACTACTACTACTAGAACTTGTACTACTACTACTAGTACTACTACTACTACTAATACTAATGCTACTACTAGTACTACTACTAATACTACTACTACTACTAGTACTACTACTACTACTTCTGGTACTACTACTACTAGTGCTACTACTACTACTAGTACTAATACTACTAGTATTACTACTAATACTAATACTTCTAGTACTACTAGTACTGATTCTACCACTACTAACACTACTACTACTACTACTAGTGCTACTAGTACTACTACTACTATTATTACTACTACTACTACTACCGCTACGACTAGTACTACTAGTACTAATACTATTACTACTACTACTAGTATTACTAGTACTGGTACTACTACTACTACTAGTACTAATGCTAGTACTCCTACTACTACTACTACTAGTACTACTACTACTACTAGTACTACTTCTACTAATACTACTAGTACTACTACTACTACTAGTACTGTTACTACTACTACTAGTATTAATACTACTACTTCTACTACTAGTTCTACTAGTACTACTACTACTACTACTAGTACTAATACTACTACTACTAGTAGTACTACTGGTACTACTACTACTACTCCTACTTGTACTACTACTACTAATACTACTAATACTAATACTACTACTAGTACTACTAATAGTACTGCTAATATTACTAGTACTACTACTACTAGTATTAATACTATTAACACTACTCGTACTACTACTACTACTACTAGTACTACTACTACTCTTAGTACTGCTACTACTACTACTAGTACTAATGCTACTACTACTTCTAGTAATACTACTACTACTACTAGTACTACTACTACTAGTACGTGTACTAATACTACTAGTACTATTACTACTAATAATACTTCTAGTACTACTACTACTACTACTAGTACTACTACTACTACTAGTATTAATTATACTACTAGTACTACTACTACTACTAGTACTACTACTACTACTAGTACTACTACTACTTTTAGTACTACTACTACTTGTGCTACTACCACTACTAATAGTAATACTACTACTACTACTAGTACTACTACTACCACGAGTACTACTACTAGTACTACTACTACTTCTTTTAGTACTACTATTACTAGTGCTACTACTACTAATAGTAATACTACTACTACTACTTTTACTAATAGTACTAGTACTACTACTATTGCAAGTACTACTACTACTTGTACTACTTCTAGTACTACTACTACTAGTAATATTGCTACAAATAATACTACTAGTACTACTTCTACTACTAGTACTACTACTAGTACCACTACTAGTACTACTAATACTACTACTACTAGCACTTATACTATTAATTTAAGTACTATTATTACTAGTGCTACTACTACTAATACTAGTAATAATAAAACTACTAGTACTACTACTACTACTAATAGTACTAATATTATTACTACTACTACTACTAGTAATATTACTATTACTATTATTAATACTACTACTACTGCTACTACTACTACTACTAGTAATACTACCACTACTACTAGTACTACTACTACTACTGCTAGTAATACTACTACTACTATTACTACTAGTAATACTAATACTACTACTACTACTAATACTACCACTAATTCTACTAGTACTACTAGTACTACCACTACTACTACTAGTACTACTATTACTTCTACTAGTACTACTAATTCTACTAGTACTACTACTACTACTACTAGTACTACTACTACTACTTGCACTACTACTACTAGTACTACTACTACTAGTACTACTACTACTAGTACTAGTACTAGTACTACTAATACTACTACTAATACTAGTACTATTAGTATTACTACTACTAGTACTACTACTTCTACTACTAGTACTACAACTACTACTACTAGTACTACTACTACTGCTAGTAATACTACTACTACTATTACTAGTAGTAATACTAATACTACTACTACTACTACTAATACTACCACTACTTCTACTAGTACTACTATTACTACTAGTACTACTACTATTACTACTAGTACTACTATTACTTCTACTAGTACTACTAATTCTACTAATACTACTACTACTAGTACAACTACTACTACTACTTGCACTACTACTACTAGTACTACTACTACTAGTACTACTAATACTACTACTACTACTAGTACTACTAGTATTACTACTACTAGTACTACTACTTCTACTACTAGTACTACAACTACTACTACTAGTACTAGTACTACTACTACTAGTACTACTACTACTACCACTACTACTAGTACTGCTAGTACTTCTACTACTACTAATATTAGTACTAATACTATTGGTACTACTATTACTACTAGTATTAATACTAGTACTACTACTACTACGAGTACTACTACTGCTACTACTAATGCAACTACCACTACTACTAATTCCGGTACTAATACTACGACTAGCACTAATAATTCTAGTACTACTACTACTAATACTACTAGTACTACTACTACTACTACTACTAGTAATACTACTCATACTACTACTAGTACTATTACTACTACTACTAGTACTACTAGTACTACTACTCATACTACTACTAGTACTATTACTACTACTACTAGTACTACTACTACTAGTACTACTACTTCTACTTTAATACTACTACTACTAGTGCTACTACTACTACTAGTAATACTACTACTACTACTAGTACTGCTAGTACTACTACTAATAGTATTACTACTAGTAAGACTAATGCTACTATTACTACTAGTAATACCACTACTACTACTAGTACTGCTACCACTACTTCTATTACTATTACTACTAGTAATACTAATGCTACTATTACTACTAGTACTACTACTATTTTAGTACTATTACTACTAGTGATACTACTACTACTACTAGTAATACTACTACTACTATTAGTACTACTACTACTAGTAATAATACTACTAATAGTACTACTAATTCCAGTAGTACTACTACTACTACTAGTACTACTACTACTACTAGTACTACTACTAATAGTAATACTAGTACTACTACTACTAGTACTACTACTACTACTTCTAGTACTACTACTACTAGTGCTACTACTACTACTAGTACTACTACTACTAGTACTACTACTACTACCAATACTACTAGTGTTACTAGTACTAATACTACTACTACTATTACTTGTACTACTACTACTAGTACTACTACTAGTACTAATAATAATGCTACTACTAGTACTACTACTAATACTACTACTACTACTACTACTAGTACTACTACTACTACTAGTGCTACTACTACTACTAGTACTACTACTACTAGTATTACTACTAATACTAATACTACTAGTACTACTAGTACTGATTCTACTACTACTAACACTACTACTACTACTACTAATACTACTAGTACTACTACTACTATTATTACTACTACTACTACCGCTACGACTAGTACTACTAGTACTAATACTATTACTACTACTACTAGTATTACTAGTACTGGTACTACTACTACTACTAGTACTAATGCTAGTACTCCTACTACTACTACTACTAGTACTACTACTACTACTAGTACTACTTCTACTAATACTACTAGTACTACTACTACTACTACTAGTACTGCTACTACTACTACTACTATTAATACTACTACTTCTACTACTAGTTCTGCTAGTACTGCTACTACTACTAGTACTAATACTACTACTACTAGTAGTACTACTAGTACTACTACTACTACTAATTGTACTACTACTAATAATACTACTAATACTACTACTACTAGTACTACTACTAGTACTGCTAATATTACTAGTACTGCTACTACTAGTACTACTACTATTAACACTACTCGTACTACTACTACTACTACTAGTACTACTACTACTCTTAGTACTACTACTACTACTACTAGTACTAATACTACTACTACTTCTAGTAATACTACTACTACTACTAGTACTACTACTACTACTACTTGTACTACTACTACTAGTACTACTACTACTTTTAGTACTACTACTACTTGTGCTACTACCACTACTACTAGTAATACTACTACTACTACTACTAGTACTACTACTACCACGAGTACTACTACTAGTACTACTACTACTTCTTTTAGTACTACTATTACTAGTGCTACTACTACTAATAGTAATACTACTACTACTACTATTACTAATACTACTAGTACTACTACTATTGCAAGTACTACTACTAATTGTACTACTTCTAGTACTATTACTACTAGTAATATTGCTACAAATAATACTACTAGTACTACTACTACTACTAGTACTACTATTAGTACCACTACTAGTACTACTAATACTACTACTACTAGCACTAATACTACTAATTTAAGTACTACTACTACTAGTGCTACTACTACTACTACTAGTAATACTACAACTACTAGTACTAGTACTACTACTAGTACTAATATTATTACTACTACTACTACTAGTAATATTACTACTACTATTATTAATACTACTACTACTGCTACTACTACTACTACTAGTAATACTACCACTACTACTAGTACTACTACTACTACTGCTAGTAATACTACTACTACTATTACTACTAGTAATACTAATACTACTACTACTACTAATACTACCACTACTTCTACTAGTACTACTAGTACTACTACTACTACTACTAGTACTACTATTACTTCTACTAGTACTACTAATTCTACTAGTACTACTACTACTACTACTAGTACTACTAATACTACTTGCACTACTACTACTAGTACTGCTACTACTACTACTAGTACTACTACTACTACTACTACTACTAATACTACTACTACCACTACTACTACTACTAGTAGTACTACTAGTATTACTAATAATACTAGTACTACTACTTCTAGTAATAATACTACTACTAGTACTACAACTACTACTACTACTACTAGTACTACTACTATTGCAAATACTACTACTACTAGTACTACTACTATTAACACTACTCGTAGTACTACTACTACTACTAGTACTAATACTACTCTTTGTACTACTACTACTACTAGTACTAATACTACTACTACTTCTAGTAATACTACTACTACTACTAGTACTACTACTACTAGTACTTGTACTACTACTACTAGTACTATTAATACTAATAATACTTCTAGTACTACTACTACTACTACTAGTACTACTACTACTACTAGTATTTATTATACTACTAGTACTACTACTACTACTATTACTACTACTACTACTAGTACTACTACTACTTTTAGTACTACTACCACTTGTGCTACTACCACTACTACTAGTAATACTACTACTACTACTACTAGTACTACTACTACCACGAGTACTACTACTAGTACTACTTCTACTACTTTTAGTACTACTATTACTAGTGCTACTACTACTAATAGTAATACTACTACTACTATTACTAATACTACTAGTACTATTACTATTGCAAGTACTACTACTACTAGTAATATTACTACTAATAATACTACTAGTACTACTACTACTACTACTAGTACTACTACTAGTACCACTACTAGTAATACTAATACTACTACTAGCACTAATACTACTAATTTAAGTACTACTACTACTAGTGCTACTACTACTACTAGTAATACTACTACTACTACTAGTACTGCTACCACTACTTCTATTACTATCACTACTAGTAATACTAATGCTACTATTACTACTAGTACTACTACTATTTTAGTACTATTACTACTAGTGATACTACTACTACTAGTAATACTACTACTACTATTAGTACTACTACTAATAGTAATAATACTACTAATAGTACTACTAATTCCAGTAGTGCTACTACTACTACTAGTACTACTACTACTACTAGTACTACTACTAATAGTAATACTAGTACTACTACTACTAGTACTACTACTACTACTTCTAGTACTACTACTACTAGTGCTACTACTACTACTAGTACTACTACTACTAGTACTACTACTACTACTACCAATACTACTGGTGTTACTAGTACTAATACTACTACTACTAGTACTTGTACTACTACTACTAGTACTACTACTACTACTAATACTAATGCTACTACTAGTACTACTACTAATAGTACTACTACTACTACTACTAGTACTACTACTACTACTTCTGGTACTACTTCTACTAGTGCTACTACTACTACTAGTACTACTACTACTAGTATTACTACTAATACTAATACTTCTAGTACTACTAGTACTATTAGTACTGATTCTACTACTACTAACACTACTACTACTACTACTAGTGCTACTAGTACTACTACCACTATTATTACTACTACTACTACTACCGCTACGACTAGTACTACTAGTACTACTTCTACTAATACTACTAGTACTACTACTACTACTAGTACTGTTACTACTACTACTTCTACTACTATTTCTACTAGTACTACTACTAATACTACTAGTACTAATACTACTACTACTAGTAGTACTACTAGTACTACTACTACTACTACTTGTACTACTACTACTAATACTACTAATACTACTACTACTACTAGTACTACTACTAGTACTGCTAATATTACTAGTACTACTACTACTAGTACTACTACTATTAACACTACTCGTACTACTACTACTACTACTAGTAATACTACTACTACTACTAGTACTGCTACCACTACTTCTATTACTATCACTACTAGTAATACTAATGCTACTATTACTACTAGTACTACTACTATTTTAGTACTATTACTACTAGTGATACTACTACTACTACTAGTAATACTACTACTACTATTAGTACTACTACTAATAGTAATAATACTACTAATAGTACTACTAATTCCAGTAGTGCTACTACTACTACTAGTACTACTACTACTACTAGTACTACTACTAATAGTAATACTAGTACTACTACTACTAGTACTACTACTACTACTTCTAGTACTACTACTACTAGTGCTACTACTACTACTAGTACTACTACTACTAGTACTACTACTACTACTACCAATACTACTGGTGTTACTAGTACTAATACTACTACTACTAGTACTTGTACTACTACTACTAGTACTAATACTACTAATACTAATGCTACTACTAGTAGTAGTACTAGTAGTACTACTACTACTAGTACTACTACTACTACTTCTGGTACTACTACTACTAGTGCTACTACTACTACTAGTACTACTACTACTAGTATTACTACTAATACTAATACTTCTAGTACTACTAGTACTACTAGTACTGATTCTACTACTACTAACACTACTACTACTACTACTGGTGCTACTAGTACTACTACTACTATTATTACTACTACTACTACTACCGCTACGACTAGTACTACTAGTACTACTTCTACTAATACTACTAGTACTACTACTACTACTAGTACTGTTACTACTACTACTAGTATTAATACTACTACTTCTACTACAATTTCTACTAGTACTACTACTAATACTACTAGTTCTAATACTACTACTACTAGTAGTACTACTAGTACTACTACTACTACTACTTGTACTACTACTACTAATACTACTAATACTACTACTACTACTAGTACTACTACTAGTACTGCTAATATTACTAGTACTACTACTACTAGTACTACTACTATTAACACTACTCGTACTACTACTACTACTACTAGTACTACTACTACTCTTAGTACTACTACTACTACTACTAGTACTAATGCTACTACTACTTCTAGTAATAATACTACTACTACTAGTACTACTACTACTAGTACTTGTACTACTACTACTAGTACTATTACTACTAATAATACTTCTAGTACTACTACTACTACTACTAGTACTACTACTACTACTAGTATTAATTATACTACTAGTACTACTACTACTACTACTAGTGCTACTACTACTAATACTAGTAATACTACAACTACTAGTACTACTACTACTAGTACTAATATTATTACTACTACTACTACTAGTAATATTACTACTACTATTATTAATACTACTACTACTGCTACTACTACTACTACTAGTAATACTACCAATACTACTAGTACTACTACTACTACTGCTAGTAATACTACTACTACTATTACTACTAGTAATACTAATACTACTACTACTACTAATACTACCACTACTTCTACTAGTACTACTAGTACTACTACTATTACTACTAGTACTACTATTACTACTACTAGTACTACTAATTCTACTAGTACTACTACTACTACTAGTACTACTACTACTACTTGCACTACTACTACTAGTACTACTACTACTAGTACTACTACTACTAGTACTAGTACTAGTACTACTAATACTACTACTAATACTAGTACTACTAGTATTACTACTACTAGTACTACTACTTCTACTACTAGTACTACAACTACTACTACTAGTACTACTACTACTGCTAGTAATACTACTACTACTATTACTAGTAGTAATACTAATACTACTACTACTACTACTAATACTACCACTACTTCTACTAGTACTACTATTACTACTAGTACTACTACTATTACTACTAGTACTACTATTACTTCTACTAGTACTACTAATTCTACTAGTACTACTACTACTAGTACAACTACTACTACTACTTGCACTACTACTACTAGTACTACTACTACTAGTACTACTAATACTACTACTACTACTAGTACTACTAGTATTACTACTACTAGTACTACTACTTCTACTACTAGTACTACAACTACTACTACTAGTACTAGTACTACTACTACTAGTACTACTACTACTACCACTACTACTAGTACTGCTAGTACTTCTACTACTACTAATATTAGTACTAATACTATTGGTACTACTATTACTACTAGTACTAATACTAGTACTACTACTACTACGAGTACTACTACTGCTACTACTAATGCAACTACCACTACTACTACTTCCGGTACTAATACTACGACTAGCACTAATAATTCTAGTACTACTACTACTAATACTACTAGTACTACTACTACTACTACTACTAGTAATACTACTCATACTACTACTTGTACTATTACTACTAATACTAGTACTACTAGTACTACTACTCATACTACTACTAGTACTATTACTACTACTACTAGTACTACTACTACTAGTACTACTACTACTACTTTAATACTACTACTACTAGTGCTACTACTACTACTAGTAATACTACTACTACTACTAGTACTGCTAGTACTACTAATAATAGTATTACTACTAGTAATACTAATGCTACTATTACTACTAGTAATACCACTACTACTACTAGTACTGCTACCACTACTTCTATTACTATTACTACTAGTAATACTAATGCTACTATTACTACTAGTACTACTACTATTTTAGTACTATTACTACTAGTGATACTACTAATACTACTAGTAATACTACTACTACTATTAGTACTACTACTACTAGTAATAATACTACTAATAGTACTACTAATTCCAGTAGTACTACTACTACTACTAGTACTACTACTACTACTAGTACTACTACTAATATTAATACTAGTACTACTACTACTACTTCTAGTACTACTACTACTAGTGCTACTACTACTACTAGTACTACTACTACTAGTACTACTACTACTACCAATACTACTAGTGTTACTAGTACTAATACTACTACTACTATTACTTGTACTACTACTACTAGTACTACTACTAGTACTAATACTAATGCTACTACTAGTACTACTACTAATACTACTACTACTACTACTAGTACTACTACTACTACTACTAGTGCTACTACTACTACTAGTACTACTACTACTAGTATTACTACTAATACTAATACTACTAGTACTACTAGTACTGATTCTACTACCACTAACACTACTACTACTACTACTAATGCTACTAGTACTACTACTACTATTATTACTACTACTACTACCGCTACGACTAGTACTACTAGTACTAATACTATTACTACTACTACTAGTATTACTTGTACTGGTACTACTACTACTACTAGTACTAATGCTAGTACTCCTACTACTACTACTACTAGTACTACTACTACTACTAGTACTACTTCTACTAATACTACTAGTACTACTACTACTACTACTAGTACTGCTACTACTACTACTACTATTAATACTACTACTTCTACTACTAGTTCTGCTAGTACTACTACTACTACTAGTACTAATACTACTACTACTAGTAGTACTACTAGTACTACTACTACTACTAATTGTACTACTACTAATAATACTACTAATACTACTACTACTACTAGTACTACTACTAGTACTGCTAATATTACTAGTACTGCTACTACTAGTACTACTACTATTAACACTACTCGTACTACTACTACTACTACTAGTACTACTACTACTCTTAGTACTACTACTACTACTACTAGTACTAATACTACTACTACTTCTAGTAATACTACTACTACTACTAGTACTACTACTACTACTACTTGTACTACTACTACTAGTACTACTACTACTTTTAGTACTACTACTACTTGTGCTACTACCACTACTACTAGTAATACTACTACTACTACTACTAGTACTACTACTACCACGAGTACTACTACTAGTACTACTACTACTTCTTTTAGTACTACTATTACTAGTGCTACTACTACTAATAGTAATACTACTACTACTACTATTACTAATACTACTAGTACTACTACTATTGCAAGTACTACTACTACTTGTACTACTTCTAGTACTACTACTACTAGTAATATTGCTACAAATAATACTACTAGTACTACTACTACTACTAGTACTACTACTAGTACCACTACTAGTACTACTAATACTACTACTACTAGCACTAATACTACTAATTTAAGTACTACTACTACTAGTGCTACTACTACTACTAGTAATACTACAACTACTAGTACTACTACTACTACTAGTACTAATATTATTACTACTACTACTACTAGTAATATTACTACTACTATTATTAATACTACTACTACTGCTACTACTACTACTACTAGTAATACTACCACTACTACTAGTACTACTACTACTACTGCTAGTAATACTACTACTACTATTACTACTAGTAATACTAATACTACTACTACTACTAATACTACCACTAGTTCTACTAGTACTACTAGTACTACTACTACTACTACTAGTACTACTATTACTTCTACTAGTACTACTAATTCTACTAGTACTACTACTACTACTACTAGTACTATTAATACTACTTGCACTACTACTACTAGTACTACTACTAGTACTACTAATACTACTACTAATACTAGTACTACTAGTATTACTACTACTAGTACTACTACTTCTACTACTAGTACTACAACTACTAGTACTAGTACTACTACTACTGCTAGTAATACTACTACTACTATTACTAGTAGTAATACTAATACTACTACTACTACTAATACTACCACTACTTCTACTAGTACTACTATTACTACTAGTACTACTACTATTACTACTAGTACTACTATTACTTCTACTAGTACTACTAATTCTACTAGTACTACTACTACTACTAGTACAACTACTACTACTACTTGCACTACTACTACTAGTACTACTACTACTAGTACTACTACTAGTACTACTAATACTACTACTACTACTAGTACTACTAGTATTACTACTACTAGTACTACTACTACTACCACTACTACTAGTACTGCTAGTACTCCTACTACTACTAATACTAGTACTACTACTATTGGTACTACTAATACTACTAGTAGTAATACTAGTACTACTACTACTGCTACGAGTACTACTACTGCTACTACTAATGCAACTACCACTACTACTACTACTGGTACTAATACTACGACTAGCACTAATAATTCTAGTACTACTACTACTAATACTACTAGTACTACTACTACTATTACTAGTAATACTACTCATACTACTACTAGTACTATTACTACTACTACTACTACTACTACAAGTACTACTACTCATACTACTACTAGTACTATTACTACTACTACTAGTACTACTACTACTAGTACTACTAATACTACTTTAATACTACTACTACTAGTGCTACTACTAATACTAGTAATACTACTACTACTACTAGTACTGCTAGTACTACTACTAATATTATTACTACTAGTAATACTAATGCTACTATTACTACTAGTAATACCACTACTACTACTAGTACTGCTACCACTACTTCTATTACTATTACTACTAGTAATACTAATGCTACTATTACTACTAGTCCTACTACTATTTTAGTACTATTACTACTAGTGATACTACTACTACTACTAGTAATACTACTACTACTATTAGTACTACTACTACTAGTAATAATACTACTAATAGTACTACTAATTCCAGTAGTACTACTACTACTACTAGTACTACTACTACTACTACTAGTACTACTACTAATAGTAATACTAGTACTACTACTACTAGTACTACTACTACTACTTCTAGTACTACTACTACTAGTGCTACTACTACTACTAGTACTACTACTACTAGTACTACTACTACTACTACCAATACTACTAGTGTTACTAGTGCTAATACTACTACTACTAGTAATTGTACTACTACTACTAGTACTACTACTACTACTAATACTAATGCTACTACTAGTACTACTACTAATACTACTACTAGTACTACTACTACTACTAGTACTACTACTACTACTTCTGGTACCACTACTACTAGTGCTACTACTACTACTAGTACTACTACTACTAGTATTACTACTAATACTAATACTACTAGTACTACTACTACTACTAGTACTTATTCTACTACTACTAGTACTGCTACTACTACTACTAGTGCTACTAATACTACTAATACTACTAGTACTACTACTACTATTACCACTACGACTAGTACTACCAGTATTAATACTACTAATACTACTACTAGTATTACTACGACTGGTAATACTACTAGTACTACTAGTACTAATACTAGTACTACTACTACTATTAATACTACTACTACTACTACTAGTACTCCTACTAATACTACTAGTAGTACTACTACTAGTACTGTTACTACTATTACTACTACTAGTTCTACTAGTACTACTACTACTACTACTAATACTAATACTACTACTACCACTACTACTACTACTAGTAGTACTACTAGTATTACTAATAATACTAGTACTACTACTTCTAGTAATAATACTACTACTAGTACTACAACTACTACTACTACTACTAGTACTACTACTATTGCAAATACTACTACTACTAGTACTACTACTATTAACATTACTCGTAGTACTACTACTACTACTAGTACTAATACTACTCTTTGTACTACTACTACTAGTAGTACTAATACTACTACTACTTCTAGTAATACTACTACTACTACTAGTACTACTACTACTAGTACTTGTACTACTACTACTAGTACTATTACTACTAATAATACTTCTAGTACTACTACTACTACTACTAGTACTACTACTACTACTAGTATTAATTATACTACTAGTACTACTACTACTACTATTACTACTACTACTACTAGTACTACTACTACTTTTAGTACTACTACTGCTTGTGCTACTACCACTACTACTAGTAATTCTACTACTACTACTACTAGTACTACTACTACCACGAGTACTACTACTAGTACTACTTCTACTACTTTTAGTACTACTATTACTAGTGCTACTACTACTAATAGTAATACTACTACTACTACTATTACTAATACTACTAGTACTACTACTATTGCAAGTACTACTACTACTAGTAATATTACTACTAATAATACTACTAGTACTACTACTACTACTACTAGTACTACTATTAGTACCACTAATAGTAATACTAATACTACTACTACTAGCACTAATACTACTAATTTAAGTACTACTACTACTAGTGCTACTACTACTACTAGTAATACTACTACTACTACTAGTACTGCTACCACTACTTCTATTACTATTACTACTAGTAATACTAATGCTACTATTACTACTAGTACTACTACTATTTTAGTACTATTACTACTAGTGATACTACTACTACTACTAGTAATACTACTAATACTATTAGTACTACTACTACTAGTAATAATACTACTAATAGTACTACTAATTCCAGTAGTGCTACTACTACTACTAGTACTACTACTACTACTAGTACTACTACTAATAGTAATACTAGTACTACTACTACTAGTACTACTACTACTACTTCTAGTACTACTACTACTAGTGCTACTACTACTACTAGTACTACTACTACTAGTACTACTACTACTAGTACCAATACTACTAGTGTTACTAGTACTAATACTACTACTACTAGTACTTGTACTACTACTACTAGTACTACTACTACTACTAATACTAATGCTACTACTAGTACTACTACTAATAGTACTACTACTACTACTAGTACTAATACTACTACTTCTGGTACTACTACTACTAGTGCTACTACTACTACTAGTACTACTACTACTAGTATTACTACTAATACTAATACTTCTAGTATTACTAGTACTACTAGTACTGATTCTACTACTACTAACACTACTACTACTACTACTAGTGCTACTAGTACTACTACTACTATTATTACTACTACTACTACTACCGCTACGACTAGTACTACTAGTACTAATACTATTACTACTACTACTAGTATTACTAGTACTGGTACTACTACTACTACTAGTACTAATGCTAGTACTCCTACTACTACTACTACTAGTACTACTACTACTACTAGTACTACTTCTACTAATACTACTAGTACTACTACTACTACTACTAGTACTGTTACTACTACTACTAGTATTAATACTACTAATTCTACTACTAGTTCTACTAGTACTACTACTACTACTACTAGTACTAATACTACTACTACTAGTAGTACTACTAGTACTACTACTACTACTACTTGTACTACTACTACTAATACTACTACTACTAGTACTGCTAATATTACTAGTACTACTACTACTAGTACTACTACTATTAACACTACTCGTACTACTACTACTACTACTAGTACTACTACTACTCTTAGTACTACTACTACTACTAGTACTAATGCTACTACTACTTCTAGTAATAATACTACTACTACTAGTACTACTACTACTAGTACTATTACTAATAATAATACTTCTAGTACTACTACTACTACTACTAGTACTACTACTACTAGTATTAATTATACTACTAGTACTACTACTACTACTAGTACTACTACTACTACTACTAGTACTACTACTACTTTTAGTACTACTACTACTTGTGCTACTACCACTACTAATAGTAATACTACTACTACTACTACTAGTACTACTACTACCACGAGTACTACTACTAGTACTACTACTACTTCTTTTAGTACTACTATTACTAGTGCTACTACTACTAATAGTAATACTACTACTACTACTATTACTAATACTACTAGTACTACTACTATTGCAAGTACTACTACTACTTGTACTACTTCCAGTACTACTACTACTAGTAATATTGCTACAAATAATACTACTAGTACTACTACTACTACTAGTACTACTACTAGTACCACTACTAGTACTACTAATACTACTACTACTAGCACTAATACTACTAATTTAAGTACTACTACTACTAGTGCTACTACTACTAATACTAGTAATACTACAACTACTAGTACTAATACTACTACTACTACTAGTACTAATATTATTACTACTACTACTACTAGTAATATTACTATTACTATTATTAATACTACTACTACTGCTACTACTACTACTACTAGTAATACTACCACTACTACTAGTACTACTACTACTGCTAGTAATACTACTACTACTATTACTACTAGTAATACTAATACTACTACTACTACTAATACTACCACTACTTCTACTAGTACTACTATTACTACTAGTACTACTACTAGTACTACTATTACTTCTACTAGTACTACTAATTCTACTAGTACTACTACTACTACTAGTACTACTACTACTACTTGCACTACTACTACTAGTACTACTATTACTAGTACTACTACTACTAGTACTACTACTAGTACTACTAATACTACTACTAATACTAGTACTACTAGTATTACTACTACTAGTACTACTACTTCTACTACTAGTACTACAACTACTACTACTAGTACTACTACTACTGCTAGTAATACTACTACTACTATAACTAGTAGTAATACTAATACTACTACTACTACTACTACTAATACTACCACTACTTCTACTAGTACTACTATTACTACTAGTACTACTACTATTACTACTAGTACTACTATTACTTCTACTAGTACTACTAATTCTACTAGTACTACTACTACTACTAGTACAACTACTACTACTACTTGCACTACTACTACTAGTACTACTACTACTAGTACTACTAATACTACTACTACTATTAGTACTACTAGTATTACTACTACTAGTACTACTACTTCTACTACTAGTACTACAACTACTACTACTAGTACTAGTACTACTACTACTAGTACTACTACTACTACCACTACTACTAGTACTGCTAGTACTTCTACTACTACTAATATTAGTACTAATACTATTGGTACTACTATTACTACTAGTACTAATACTAGTACTACTACTACTACGAGTACTACTACTGCTACTACTAATGCAACTACCACTACTACTACTTCCGGTACTAATACTACGACTAGCACTAATAATTCTAGTACTACTACTACTAATACTACTAGTACTACTACTACTAGTAATACTACTCATACTACTACTAGTACTATTACTACTACTACTACTACTAGTACTACTACTCATACTACTACTAGTACTATTACTACTACTACTAGTACTACTACTACTAGTACTACTACTACTACTTTAATACTACTACTAGTGCTACTACTACTACTAGTAATACTACTACTACTACTAGTACTGCTAGTACTACTACTAATAGTATTACTACTAGTAATACTAATGCTACTATTACTACTAGTAATACCACTACTACTACTAGTACTGCTACCACTACTTCTATTACTATTACTACTAGTAATACTAATGCTACTATTACTACTAGTACTACTACTATTTTAGTACTATTACTACTAGTGATACTACTACTACTACTAGTAATACTACTACTACTATTAGTACTACTACTACTAGTAATAATACTACTAATAGTACTACTAATTCCAGTAGTACTACTACTACTACTAGTACTACTACTACTACTAGTACTACTACTAATAGTAATACTAGTACTACTACTACTAGTACTACTACTACTACTTCTAGTACTACTACTACTAGTGCTACTACTACTACTAGTACTACTACTACTAGTACTATTACTACTACCAATACTACTAGTGTTACTAGTACTAATACTACTACTATTACTTGTACTACTACTACTAGTACTACTACTAGTACTAATACTAATGCTACTACTAGTACTACTACTAATACTACTACTACTACTACTAGTACTACTACTACTACTTCTGGTACTACTACTACTAGTGCTACTACTACTACTAGTACTACTACTACTAGTATTACTACTAATACTAATACTACTAGTACTACTAGTACTGATTCTACTACTACTAACACTACTACTACTACTACTAATGCTACTAGTACTACTACTACTATTATTACTACTACTACTACCGCTACGACTAGTACTACTAGTACTAATACTATTACTACTACTACTAGTATTACTAGTACTGGTACTACTACTACTAGTACTAATGCTAGTACTCCTACTACTACTACTACTAGTACTACTACTACTACTAGTACTACTTCTACTAATACTACTAGTACTACTACTACTACTACTAGTACTGCTACTACTACTACTACTATTAATACTACTACTTCTACTACTAGTTCTACTAGTACTACTACTACTACTAGTACTAATACTACTACTACTAGTAGTACTACTAGTACTACTACTACTACTTGTACTACTACTAATAATACTACTAATACTACTACTACTACTAGTACTACTACTAGTACTGCTAATATTACTAGTACTGCTATTACTAGTACTAATACTATTAACACTACTCGTACTACTACTACTACTACTATTACTAATACTACTAGTACTACTACTATTGCAAGTACTACTACTACTTGTACTACTTCTAGTACTACTACTACTAGTAATATTGCTACAAATAATACTACTAGTACTACTACTACTACTAGTACTACTACTAGTACCACTACTAGTACTTCTAATACTACTACTACTAGCACTAATACTACTAATTTAAGTACTACTACTACTAGTGCTACTACTACTACTAGTAATACTACAACTACTAGTACTACTACTACTACTAGTACTAATATTATTACTACTACTACTACTAGTAATATTACTACTACTATTATTAATACTACTACTACTGCTACTACTACTACTACTAGTAATACTACCACTACTACTAGTACTACTACTACTACTGCTAGTAATACTACTACTACTATTACTACTAGTAATACTAATACTACTACTACTACTAATACTACCACTACTTCTACTAGTACTACTAGTACTACTACTACTACTACTAGTACTACTATTACTTCTACTAGTACTACTAATTCTACTAGTACTACTACTACTACTACTAGTACTACTAATACTACTTGCACTACTACTACTAGTACTACTACTAGTACTACTAATGCTACTACTAATACTAGTACTACTAGTATTACTACTACTAGTACTACTACTTCTAGTACTAGTACTACAACTACTACTACTAGTACTACTACTACTACTGCTAGTAATACTACTACTACTATTACTAGTAGTAATACTAATACTACTACTACTACTAATACTACCACTACTTCTACTAGTACTACTATTACTACTAGTACTACTACTATTACTACTAGTACTACTATTACTTCTACTAGTACTACTAATTCTACTAGTACTACTACTACTACTAGTACAACTACTACTACTACTTGCACTACTACTACTAGTACTACTACTACTAGTACTACTACTAGTACTACTAATACTACTACTACTACTAGTACTACTAGTATTACTACTACTAGTACTACTACTTCTACTACTAGTAATACAACTACTACTACTAGTACTATTACTACTACTACTAGTACTACTACTACTACCACTACTACTAGTACTGCTAGTACTCCTTCTACTACTAATACTAGTACTACTACTATTGGTACTACTAATATTACTAGTAGTAATACTAGTACTACTACTACTGCTACGAGTACTACTACTGCTACTACTAATGCAACTACCACTACTACTACTACTGGTACTAATACTACGACTAGCACTAATAATTCTAGTACTACTACTACTAATACTACTAGTACTACTACTACTACTACTAGTAGTACTACTAGTACTACTACTACTACTAATTGTACTACTACTAATAATACTACTAATACTACTACTACTACTAGTACTACTACTAGTACTGCTAATATTACTAGTACTGCTACTACTAGTACTACTACTATTAACACTACTCGTACTACTACTACTACTACTAGTACTACTACTACTCTTAGTACTACTACTACTACTACTAGTACTAATACTACTACTACTTCTAGTAATACTACTACTACTACTAGTACTACTACTACTTGTACTACTACTACTAGTACTACTACTACTTTTAGTACTACTACTACTTGTGCTACTACCACTACTACTAGTAATACTACTACTACTACTACTAGTACTACTACTACCACGAGTACTACTACTAGTACTACTACTTCTTTTAGTACTACTATTACTAGTGCTACTACTACTAATAGTAATACTACTACTACTACTATTACTAATACTACTAGTACTACTACTATTGCAAGTACTACTACTACTTGTACTACTTCTAGTACTATTACTACTAGTAATATTGCTACAAATAATACTACTAGTACTACTACTACTACTAGTACTACTACTAGTACCACTACTAGTACTACTAATACTACTACTACTAGCACTAATACTACTAATTTAAGTACTACTACTACTAGTGCTACTACTACTACTACTAGTAATACTACAACTACTAGTACTACTACTACTACTAGTACTAATATTATTACTACTACTACTACTAGTAATATTACTACTACTATTATTAATACTACTACTACTGCTACTACTACTACTACTAGTAATACTACCACTACTACTAGTACTACTACTACTACTGCTAGTAATACTACTACTACTATTACTACTAGTAATACTAATACTACTACTACTACTAATACTACCACTACTTCTACTAGTACTACTAGTACTACTACTACTACTACTAGTACTACTATTACTTCTACTAGTACTACTAATTCTACTAGTACTACTACTACTACTAGTACTACTAATACTACTTGCACTACTACTACTAGTACTACTACTAGTACTACTAATACTACTACTAATACTAGTACTACTAGTATTACTACTACTAGTACTACTACTTCTACTACTAGTACTACAACTACTACTACTAGTACTACTACTACTACTGCTAGTAATACTACTACTACTATTACTAGTAGTAATACTAATACTACTACTACTACTAATACTACCACTACTTCTACTAGTACTACTATTACTACTAGTACTACTACTATTACTACTAGTACTACTATTACTTCTACTAGTACTACTAATTCTACTAGTACTACTACTACTACTAGTACAACTACTACTACTACTTGCACTACTACTACTAGTACTACTACTACTAGTACTACTACTAGTACTACTACTACCACGAGTACTACTACTAGTACTACTACTACTTCTTTTAGTACTACTATTACTAGTGCTACTACTACTAATAGTAATACTACTACTACTACTATTACTAATACTACTAGTGCTACTACTATTGCAAGTACTACTACTACTTGTACTACTTCTAGTACTACTACTACTAGTAATATTGCTACAAATAATACTACTAGTACTACTACTACTACTAGTAATACTATTAGTACCACTACTAGTACTACTAATACTACTACTACTAGCACTAATACTACTAATTTAAGTACTACTACTACTAGTGCTACTAATACTACTAGTAATACTACAACTACTAGTACTACTACTACTAGTACTAATATTATTACTACTACTACTACTAGTAATATTACTACTACTATTATTAATACTACTACTACTGCTACTACTACTACTACTAGTAATACTACCACTACTACTAGTACTACTACTACTACTGCTAGTAATACTACTACTACTATTACTACTAGTAATACTAATATTACTACTACTACTAATACTACCACTACTTCTACTAGTACTACTAGTACTATTACTACTACTACTAGTACTACTACTACTACCACTACTACTAGTACTGCTAGTACTCCTACTACTACTAATACTAGTACTACTACTATTGGTACTACTAATACTACTAGTAGTAATACTAGTACTACTACTACTGCTACGAGTACTACTACTGCTACTACTAATGCAACTACCACTACTACTACTACTGGTACTAATACTACGACTAGCACTAATAATTCTAGTACTACTACTACTAATACTACTAGTACTACTACTACTACTATTACTAGTAATACTACTCATACTACTACTAGTACTATTACTACTAATACTACTACTACTACAAGTACTACTACTCATACTACTACTAGTACTATTACTACTACTACTAGTACTACTACTACTAGTACTACTAATACTACTTTAATACTACTACTACTAGTGCTACTACTAATACTAGTAATACTACTACTAGTACTGCTAGTACTACTACTAATAGTATTACTACTAGTAATACTAATGCTACTATTACTACTAGTAATACCACTACTACTACTAGTACTGCTACCACTACTTCTATTACTATTACTACTAGTAATACTAATGCTACTATTACTACTAGTCCTACTACTATTTTAGTACTATTACTACTAGTGATACTACTACTACTACTAGTAATACTACTACTACTATTAGTACTACTACTACTAGTAATAATACTACTAATAGTACTACTAATTCCAGTAGTACTACTACTACTACTAGTACTACTACTACTACTACCAGTACTACTACTAATAGTAATACTAGTACTACTACTACTAGTACTACTACTACTACTTCTAGTACTACTACTACTAGTGCTACTACTACTACTAGTACTACTACTACTAGTACTACTACTACTACTACCAATACTACTAGTGTTACTAGTGCTAATACTACTACTACTAGTAATTGTACTACTACTACTAGTACTACTACTACTACTAATACTAATGCTACTACTAGTACTACTACTAATACTACTACTAGTACTACTACTACTACTAGTACTACTACTACTACTTCTGGTACCACTACTACTAGTGCTACTACTACTACTAGTACTACTACTACTAGTATTACTACTAATACTAATACTACTAGTACTACTACTACTACTAGTACTTATTCTACTACTACTAGTACTGCTACTACTACTACTAGTGCTACTAATACTACTAGTACTACTACTACTATTACCACTACGACTAGTACTACCAGTATTAATACTACTAATACTACTACTAGTATTACTACGACTGGTAATACTACTAGTACTACTAGTACTAATACTAGTACTACTACTACTATTAATACTACTACTACTACTAGTACTCCTAATAATACTACTAGTAGTACTACTACTAGTACTGTTACTACTATTACTACTACTAGTTCTACTAGTACTACTACTACTACTACTAATACTAATACTACTACTACCACTACTACTACTACTAGTAGTACTACTAGTATTACTAATAATACTAGTACTACTACTTCTAGTAATAATACTACTACTAGTACTACAACTACTACTACTACTACTAGTACTACTACTATTGCAAATACTACTACTACTAGTACTACTACTATTAACATTACTCGTAGTACTACTACTACTACTAGTACTAATACTACTCTTTGTACTACTACTACTAGTAGTACTAATACTACTACTACTTCTAGTAATACTACTACTACTACTAGTACTACTACTACTAGTACTTGTACTACTACTACTAGTACTATTACTACTAATAATACTTCTAGTACTACTACTACTACTGGTACTACTACTACTACTAGTATTAATTATACTACTAGTACTACTACTACTACTATTACTACTACTACTACTAGTACTACTACTACTTTTAGTACTACTACTGCTTGTGCTACTACCACTACTACTAGTAATTCTACTACTACTACTACTAGTACTACTACTACCACGAGTACTACTACTAGTACTACTTCTACTACTTTTAGTACTACTATTACTAGTGCTACTACTACTAATAGTAATACTACTACTACTACTATTACTAATACTACTAGTACTACTACTATTGCAAGTACTACTACTACTAGTAATATTACTACTAATAATACTACTAGTACTACTACTACTACTAGTACTACTATTAGTACCACTACTAGTAATACTAATACTACTACTACTAGCACTAATACTACTAATTTAAGTACTACTACTACTAGTGCTACTACTACTACTAGTAATACTACTACTACTACTAGTACTGCTACCACTACTTCTATTACTATTACTACTAGTAATACTAATGCTACTATTACTACTAGTACTACTACTATTTTAGTACTATTACTACTAGTGATACTACTACTACTACTAGTAATACTACTACTACTATTAGTACTACTACTACTAGTAATAATACTACTAATAGTACTACTAATTCCAGTAGTGCTACTACTACTACTAGTACTACTACTACTAGTACTACTACTAATAGTAATACTAGTACTACTACTACTAGTACTACTACTACTACTTCTAGTACTACTACTACTAGTGCTACTACTACTACTAGTACTACTACTACTAGTACTACTACTACTACTACTACCAATACTACTAGTGTTACTAGTACTAATACTACTACTACTAGTACTTGTACTACTACTACTAGTACTACTACTACTACTAATACTAATGCTACTACTAGTACTACTACTAATAGTACTACTACTACTACTAGTACTACTACTACTACTTCTGGTACTACTACTACTAGTGCTACTACTACTACTAGTACTACTACTACTAGTATTACTACTAATACTAATACTTCTAGTACTACTAGTACTACTAGTACTGATTCTACTACTACTAACACTACTACTACTACTACTAGTGCTACTAGTACTACTACTACTATTATTACTACTACTACTACTACCGCTACGACTAGTACTACTAGTACTAATACTATTACTACTACTACTAGTATTACTAGTACTGGTACTACTACTACTACTAGTACTAATGCTAGTACTCCTACTACTACTACTACTAGTACTACTACTACTACTAGTACTACTTCTACTAATACTACTAGTACTACTACTACTACTACTAGTACTGTTACTACTACTACTAGTATTAATACTACTAATTCTACTACTAGTTCTACTAGTACTACTACTACTACTACTAGTACTAATACTACTACTACTAGTAGTACTACTAGTACTACTACTACTACTACTTGTACTACTACTACTAATACTACTACTACTAGTACTGCTAATATTACTAGTACTACTACTACTAGTACTACTACTATTAACACTACTCGTACTACTACTACTACTACTAGTACTACTACTACTCTTAGTACTACTACTACTACTAGTACTAATGCTACTACTACTTCTAGTAATAATACTACTACTACTAGTACTACTACTACTAGTACTTGTACTACTACTACTAGTACTATTACTAATAATAATACTTCTAGTACTACTACTACTACTAGTACTACTACTACTACTAGTATTAATTATACTACTAGTACTACTACTACTACTAGTACTACTACTACTACTACTAGTACTACTACTACTTTTAGTACTACTACTACTTGTGCTACTACCACTACTAATAGTAATACTACTACTACTACTACTAGTACTACTACTACCACGAGTACTACTACTAGTACTACTACTACTTCTTTTAGTACTACTATTACTAGTGCTACTACTACTAATAGTAATACTACTACTACTACTATTACTAATACTACTAGTACTACTACTATTGCAAGTACTACTACTACTTGTACTACTTCTAGTACTACTACTACTAGTAATATTGCTACAAATAATACTACTAGTACTACTACTACTACTAGTACTACTACTAGTACCACTACTAGTACTACTAATACTACTACTACTAGCACTAATACTACTAATTTAAGTACTACTACTACTAGTGCTACTACTACTAATACTAGTAATACTACAACTACTAGTACTACTACTACTACTACTAGTACTAATATTATTACTACTACTACTACTAGTAATATTACTATTACTATTATTAATACTACTACTACTGCTACTACTACTACTACTAGTAATACTACCACTACTACTAGTACTACTACTACTACTGCTAGTAATACTACTACTACTATTACTACTAGTAATACTAATACTACTACTACTACTAATACTACCACTACTTCTACTAGTACTACTATTACTACTAGTACTACTACTAGTACTACTATTACTTCTACTAGTACTACTAATTCTACTAGTACTACTACTACTACTAGTACTACTACTACTACTTGCACTACTACTACTAGTACTACTACTACTAGTACTACTACTACTAGTACTACTACTAGTACTACTAATACTACTACTAATACTAGTACTACTAGTATTACTACTACTAGTACTACTACTTCTACTACTAGTACTACAACTACTACTACTAGTACTACTACTACTGCTAGTAATACTACTACTACTATTACTAGTAGTAATACTAATACTACTACTACTACTACTACTAATACTACCACTACTTCTACTAGTACTACTATTACTACTAGTACTACTACTATTACTACTAGTACTACTATTACTTCTACTAGTACTACTAATTCTACTAGTACTACTACTACTACTAGTACAACTACTACTACTACTTGCACTACTACTACTAGTACTACTACTACTAGTACTACTAATACTACTACTACTATTAGTACTACTAGTATTACTACTACTAGTACTACTACTTCTACTACTAGTACTACAACTACTACTACTAGTACTAGTACTACTACTACTAGTACTACTACTACTACCACTACTACTAGTACTGCTAGTACTTCTACTACTACTAATATTAGTACTAATACTATTGGTACTACTATTACTACTAGTACTAATACTAGTACTACTACTACTACGAGTACTACTACTGCTACTACTAATGCAACTACCACTACTACTATTTCCGGTACTAATACTACGACTAGCACTAATAATTCTAGTACTACTACTACTAATACTACTAGTACTACTACTACTACTACTAGTAATACTACTCATACTACTACTAGTACTATTACTACTACTACTACTACTAGTACTACTACTCATACTACTACTAGTACTATTACTACTACTACTAGTACTACTACTACTAGTACTACTACTACTACTTTAATACTACTACTACTAGTGCTACTACTACTACTAGTAATACTACTACTACTACTAGTACTGCTAGTACTACTACTAATAGTATTACTACTAGTAATACTAATGCTACTATTACTACTAGTAATACCACTACTACTACTAGTACTGCTACCACTACTTCTATTACTATTACTACTAGTAATACTAATGCTACTATTACTACTAGTACTACTACTATTTTAGTACTATTACTACTAGTGATACTACTACTACTACTAGTAATACTACTACTACTATTAGTACTACTACTACTAGTAATAATACTACTAATAGTACTACTAATTCCAGTAGTACTACTACTACTACTAGTACTACTACTACTACTAGTACTACTACTAATAGTAATACTAGTACTACTACTACTAGTACTACTACTACTACTTCTAGTACTACTACTACTAGTGCTACTACTACTACTAGTACTACTACTACTAGTACTACTACTACTACCAATACTACTAGTGTTACTAGTACTAATACTACTACTACTATTACTTGTACTACTACTACTAGTACTACTACTAGTACTAATACTAATGCTACTACTAGTACTACTACTAATACTACTACTACTACTACTAGTACTACTACTACTACTTCTGGTACTACTACTACTAGTGCTACTACTACTACTAGTACTACTACTACTAGTATTACTACTAATACTAATACTACTAGTACTACTAGTACTGATTCTACTACTACTAACACTACTACTACTACTACTAATGCTACTAGTACTACTACTACTATTATTACTACTACTACTACTACCGCTACGACTAGTACTACTAGTACTAATACTATTACTACTACTACTAGTATTACTAGTACTGGTACTACTACTACTAGTACTAATGCTAGTACTCCTACTACTACTACTACTAGTACTACTACTACTACTAGTACTACTTCTACTAATACTACTAGTACTACTACTACTACTACTAGTACTGCTACTACTACTACTACTATTAATACTACTACTTCTACTACTAGTTCTACTAGTACTACTACTACTACTAGTACTAATACTACTACTACTAGTAGTACTACTAGTACTACTACTACTACTACTTGTACTACTACTAATAATACTACTAATACTACTACTACTACTAGTACTACTACTAGTACTGCTAATATTACTAGTACTGCTATTACTAGTACTACTACTATTAACACTACTCGTACTACTACTACTACTACTAGTACTACTACTACTCTTAGTACTACTACTACTACTACTAGTACTAATACTACTACTACTTCTAGTAATACTACTACTACTACTAGTACTACTACTACTACTACTTGTACTACTACTACTAGTACTACTACTACTTTTAGTACTACTACTACTTGTGCTACTACCACTACTACTAGTAATACTACTACTACTACTACTACTAGTACTACTACTACCACGAGTACTACTACTAGTACTACTACTACTTCTTTTAGTACTACTATTACTAGTGCTACTACTACTAATAGTAATACTACTACTACTACTATTACTAATACTACTAGTACTACTACTATTGCAAGTACTACTACTACTTGTACTACTTCTAGTACTACTACTACTAGTAATATTGCTACAAATAATACTACTAGTACTACTACTACTACTAGTACTACTACTAGTACCACTACTAGTACTACTAATACTACTACTACTAGCACTAATACTACTAATTTAAGTACTACTACTACTAGTGCTACTACTACTACTACTAGTAATACTACAACTACTAGTACTACTACTACTACTAGTACTAATATTATTACTACTACTACTACTAGTAATATTACTACTACTATTATTAATACTACTACTACTGCTACTACTACTACTACTAGTAATACTACCACTACTACTAGTACTACTACTACTACTGCTAGTAATACTACTACTACTATTACTACTAGTAATACTAATACTACTACTACTACTAATACTACCACTACTTCTACTAGTACTACTAGTACTACTACTACTACTACTAGTACTACTATTACTTCTACTAGTACTACTAATTCTACTAGTACTACTACTACTACTACTAGTACTACTAATACTACTTGCACTACTACTACTAGTACTACTACTAGTACTACTAATGCTACTATTAATACTAGTACTACTAGTATTACTACTACTAGTACTACTACTTCTACTACTAGTACTACAACTACTACTACTAGTACTACTACTACTACTGCTAGTAATACTACTACTACTATTACTAGTAGTAATACTAATACTACTACTACTACTAATACTACCACTACTTCTACTAGTACTACTATTACTACTAGTACTACTACTATTACTACTAGTACTACTATTACTTCTACTAGTACTACTAATTCTACTAGTACTACTACTACTACTAGTACAACTACTACTACTACTTGCACTACTACTACTAGTACTACTACTACTAGTACTACTACTAGTACTACTAATACTACTACTACTACTAGTACTACTAGTATTACTACTACTAGTACTACTACTTCTACTACTAGTACTACAACTACTACTACTAGTACTATTACTACTACTACTAGTACTACTACTACTACCACTACTACTAGTACTGCTAGTACTCCTACTACTACTAATACTAGTACTACTACTATTGGTACTACTAATATTACTAGTAGTAATACTAGTACTACTACTACTGCTACGAGTACTACTACTGCTACTACTAATGCAACTACCACTACTACTACTACTGGTACTAATACTACGACTAGTACTAATACTAGTACTACTACTACTAATACTACTAGTACTACTACTACTACTACTATTACTAGTAATACTACTCATACTACTACTAGTACTATTACTACTACTACTACTACTACTAGTACTACTACTCATACTACTACTAGTACTATTACTACTACTGCTACTACTACTACTACTACTAGTACTACTAATACTACTTTAATACTACTACTACTAGTGCTACTACTAATACTAGTAATACTACTACTACTACTAGTACTGCTAGTACTACTACTACTACTATTACTACTAGTAATACTAATACTACTACTACTACTAGTAATACCACTACTACTACTAGTACTGCTACCACTACTTCTATTACTATTACTACTAGTAATACTAATGCTACTATTACTACTAGTACTACTACTATTTTAGTACTATTACTACTAGTGATACTACTACTACTACTAGTAATACTACTACTACTATTAGTACTACTACTACTAGTAATAATACTACTAATAGTACTACTAATTCCAGTAGTACTACTACTACTACTAGTACTACTACTACTACTACTAGTACTACTACTAATAGTAATACTAGTACTACTACTACTAGTACTACTACTACTAGTACTACTACTACTACTACCAATACTACTAGTGTTACTAGTGCTAATACTACTACTACTAGTAATTGTACTACTACTACTAGTACTACTACTACTACTAATACTAATGCTACTACTAGTACTACTACTAATACTACTACTAGTACTACTACTACTACTAGTACTACTACTACTACTTCTGGTACCACTACTACTAGTGCTACTACTACTACTAGTACTACTACTACTAGTATTACTACTAATACTAATACTACTAGTACTACTACTACTACTAGTACTTATTCTACTACTACTAGTACTGCTACTACTACTACTAGTGCTACTAATACTACTAATACTACTAGTACTACTACTACTATTACCACTAAGACTAGTACTACCAGTATTAATACTACTAATACTACTACTAGTATTACTACGACTGGTAATACTACTAGTACTACTAGTACTAATACTAGTACTACTACTACTATTAATACTACTACTACTAGTACTCCTACTAATACTACTAGTAGTACTACTACTAGTACTGTTACTACTATTACTACTACTAGTTCTACTAGTACTACTACTACTACTACTAATACTAATACTACTACTACCACTACTACTACTACTAGTAGTACTACTACTATTACTAATAATACTAGTACTACTACTTCTAGTAATAATACTACTACTAGTACTACAACTACTACTACTACTACTAGTACTACTACTATTGCAAATACTACTACTACTAGTACTACTACTATTAACACTACTCGTAGTACTACTACTACTACTAGTACTAATACTACTCTTTGTACTACTACTACTAGTAGTACTAATACTACTACTACTTCTAGTAATACTACTACTACTACTAGTACTACTACTACTAGTACTTGTACTACTACTACTAGTACTATTACTACTAATAATACTTCTAGTACTACTACTAATACTACTAGTACTACTACTACTACTAGTATTAATTATACTACTAGTACTACTACTACTACTATTACTACTACTACTACTAGTACTACTACTACTTTTAGTACTACTACTACTTGTGCTACTACCACTACTACTAGTAATTCTACTACTACTACTACTAGTACTACTACTACCACGAGTACTACTACTAGTACTACTTCTACTACTTTTAGTACTACTATTACTAGTGCTACTACTACTAATAGTAATACTACTACTACTACTATTACTAATACTACTAGTACTACTACTATTGCAAGTACTACTACTACTAGTAATATTACTACTAATAATACTACTAGTACTACTACTACTACTAGTACTACTATTAGTACCACTACCAGTAATACTAATACTACTACTACTAGCACTAATACTACTAATTTAAGTACTACTACTACTACTACTACTAGTAATACTACTACTTCTACTAGTACTGCTACCACTACTTCTATTACTATTACTACTAGTAATACTAATGCTACTATTACTACTAGTACTACTACTATTTTAGTACTATTACTACTAGTGATACTACTACTACTACTAGTAATACTACTACTACTATTAGTACTACTACTACTAGTAATAATACTACTAATAGTACTACTAATTCCAGTAGTGCTACTACTACTACTAGTACTACTACTACTACTAGTACTACTACTAATAGTAATACTAGTACTACTACTACTACTACTAGTACTACTACTACTACTAGTATTAATTATACTACTAGTACTACTACTACTACTAGTACTACTACTACTACTACTACTAGTACTACTACTACTTTAGTACTACTACTACTTGTGCTACTACCACTACTAATAGTAATACTACTACTACTACTACTAGTACTACTACTACCACGAGTACTACTACTAGTACTACTACTACTTCTTTTAGTACTACTATTACTAGTGCTACTACTACTAATAGTAATACTACTACTACTACTATTACTAATACTACTAGTACTACTACTATTGCAAGTACTACTACTACTTGTACTACTTCTAGTACTACTACTACTAGTAATATTGCTACAAATAATACTACTAGTACTACTACTACTACTAGTACTACTACTAGTACCACTACTAGTACTACTAATACTACTACTACTAGCACTAATACTACTAATTTAAGTACTACTACTACTAGTGCTACTACTACTAATACTAGTAATACTACAACTACTAGTACTACTACTACTACTACTAGTACTAATATTATTACTACTACTACTAGTAATATTACTATTACTATTATTAATACTACTACTACTGCTACTACTACTACTACTAGTAATACTACCACTACTACTAGTACTACTACTACTACTGCTAGTAATACTACTACTACTATTACTACTAGTAATACTAATACTACTACTACTACTAATACTACCACTACTTCTACTAGTACTACTATTACTACTAGTACTACTACTAGTACTACTATTACTTCTACTAGTACTACTAATTCTACTAGTACTACTACTACTACTACTAGTACTACTACTACTACTTGCACTACTACTACTAGTACTACTACTACTAGTACTACTACTACTAGTACTACTACTAGTACTACTAATACTACTACTAATACTAGTACTACTAGTATTACTACTACTAGTACTACTACTTCTACTACTAGTACTACAACTACTACTACTAGTACTACTACTACTGCTAGTAATACTACTACTACTATTACTAGTAGTAATACTAATACTACTACTACTACTACTACTAATACTACCACTACTTCTACTAGTACTACTATTACTACTAGTACTACTACTATTACTACTAGTACTACTATTACTTCTACTAGTACTACTAATTCTACTAGTACTACTACTACTACTAGTACAACTACTACTACTACTTGCACTACTACTACTAGTACTACTACTACTAGTACTACTAATACTACTACTACTACTAGTACTACTAGTATTACTACTACTAGTACTACTACTTCTACTACTAGTACTACAACTACTACTACTAGTACTAGTACTACTACTACTAGTACTACTACTACTACCACTACTACTAGTACTGCTAGTACTTCTACTACTACTAATATTAGTACTAATATTATTGGTACTACTATTACTACTAGTACTAATACTAGTACTACTACTACTACGAGTACTACTACTGCTACTACTAATGCAACTACCACTACTACTACTTCCGGTACTAATATTACGACTAGCACTAATAATTCTAGTACTACTACTACTAATACTACTAGTACTACTACTACTACTACTACTAGTAATACTACTCATACTACTACTAGTACTATTACTACTACTACTACTAGTACTACTACTCATACTACTACTAGTACTATTACTACTACTACTAGTACTACTACTACTAGTACTACTACTACTACTTTAATACTACTACTACTAGTGCTACTACTACTACTAGTAATACTACTACTACTACTAGTACTGCTAGTACTACTACTAATAGTATTACTACTAGTAATACTAATGCTACTATTACTACTAGTAATACCACTACTACTACTAGTACTGCTACCACTACTTCTATTACTATTACTACTAGTAATACTAATGCTACTATTACTACTAGTACTACTACTATTTTAGTACTATTACTACTAGTGATACTACTACTACTACTAGTAATACTACTACTACTATTAGTACTACTACTACTAGTAATAATACTACTAATAGTACTACTAATTCCAGTAGTACTACTACTACTACTAGTAGTAGTACTAGTAGTAGTACTACTACTAATAGTAATACTAGTACTACTACTACTAGTACTACTACTACTACTTCTAGTACTACTACTACTAGTGCTACTACTACTACTAGTACTACTACTACTAGTACTACTACTACTACCAATACTACTAGTGTTACTAGTACTAATACTACTACTACTATTACTTGTACTACTACTACTAGTACTACTACTAGTACTAATACTAATGCTACTACTAGTACTACTACTAATACTACTACTACTACTACTAGTACTACTACTACTTCTGGTACTACTACTACTAGTGCTACTACTACTACTAGTACTACTACTACTAGTATTACTACTAATACTAATACTACTAGTACTACTAGTACTGATTCTACTACTACTAACACTACTACTACTACTACTAATGCTACTAGTACTACTACTACTATTATTACTACTACTACTACTACCGCTACGACTAGTACTACTAGTACTAATACTATTACTACTACTACTAGTATTACTAGTACTGGTACTACTACTACTACTAGTACTAATGCTAGTACTCCTACTACTACTACTACTAGTACTACTACTACTACTAGTACTACTTCTACTAATACTACTAGTACTACTACTACTACTACTAGTACTGCTACTACTACTACTACTATTAATACTACTACTTCTACTACTAGTTCTACTAGTACTACTACTACTACTAGTACTAATACTACTACTACTAGTAGTACTACTAGTACTACTACTACTACTACTTGTACTACTACTAATAATACTACTAATACTACTACTACTACTAGTACTACTACTAGTACTGCTAATATTACTAGTACTGCTACTACTAGTACTACTACTATTAACACTACTCGTACTACTACTACTACTACTAGTACTACTACTACTCTTAGTACTACTACTACTACTACTAGTACTAATACTACTACTACTTCTAGTAATACTACTACTACTACTAGTACTACTACTACTACTACTTGTACTACTACTACTAGTACTACTACTACTTTTAGTACTACTACTACTTGTGCTACTACCACTACTACTAGTAATACTACTACTACTACTACTAGTACTACTACTACCACGAGTACTACTACTAGTACTACTACTACTTCTTTTAGTACTACTATTACTAGTGCTACTACTACTAATAGTAATACTACTACTACTATTACTAATACTACTAGTACTACTACTATTGCAAGTACTACTACTACTTGTACTACTTCTAGTACTACTACTACTAGTAATATTGCTACAAATAATACTACTAGTACTACTACTACTACTAGTACTACTACTAGTAGTAGTACTAGTA